>WWET01000160.1:277022-287827 GCA_011038615.1 Limnodynastes dumerilii | reverse complement strand
GCTCTATCACAGCATAGGTCACTTCTCTGCGGAGCAATTTTCTGCTCAGGTACATCATGGGGTGCTCTTCCCCTTTGTCATTAACCTGGCTGAGCACAGCTCCCATTCCATAATTGGAGGCATCTGTCTGTATAATAAATCTACGCTTAAAATCAGGGGCCTGTAATACAGGACCTTGGGCCAGTGCAGTTTTTATATCAGTGAAAGCCTCTTCACTTTCTTTAGTCCAGGTGACTATCTTGGGCAGTTTTCTTTGTCAGATCAATGAGATGCTTCTCATGGGTATTTTCGGTAGTATCCCGCTGTTCCCAAAAATGGAACCATGCCTTTGTTTCTGTTGCTAGCAAATTACCCCTGCCTTTCATGTACCTGTTTGCACTAACCTATAAATTGATTGGCATTTTTCAGGCTTAATGGTTAAACCTGCCCCCGCAATCCTGGACAATACCCTGCTCAGGTGCGTCAGATGCTCCTCCCATTTCTGGCTGAACACAACAATGTCATCTGGATATGGGACTGTATATTCCTCCTGCCCCTCAGGCAAATCATTGACAAGCAGTTCAAAGGATGCAGGAGCATTTTTCATCCCAAAGGGCATCACCAGAAACAGCCCAAAGGGAGTGATAAAAGCCGACCATTCCCTAGCCTCTTGTGTCAAAGGTATCTGCCAGTATCCCCTACAGAGATCCATTATGGTGAAGTAGTGAGCCTAAGCGTTCCAGCAGCTCATCTACCATGTGCATCAAACACTGTGGCCGCATTTTACCTCCTATAGTCCACCTAGAACCGAGTGCCCCTATATCTCTTTGGTATCAGCACTACTGGGGCAGCCCAAGCTCTGTGGGACATTACCCTTAGCTGTAACATTCCCTCTACTCCCCTCTTCATGTCTGCTTATACTTCCAGGGAAACCCTGTATGTTGGCTGTTTGAGGGGAGTCTAATCACTAGTAACCACCTGGTTTCCCTGTGAAACTGCTTTTGAAGAGCCCTAGTACCCTGAATACTTAATGTATCTGCCCTTTTGACATGTTCCCACTTCACTGAATGTCGTCCTTAGCTGCAGTTGTTAGATCTGTTAGAGGGTCTGCTTTCTGCTCCTCTTCAGGAAAGCTGCACACAGCCATCACTGAGGCTACTCTCTCATGGTATGGCTTAATCATGTTTACATGATACATCTTATTCTTCTTCCGACGCCCCCCTCTGGCTGCCACTAGTTAACGTCATGGACCCTTTATAACAGTGCTCCTCAACCTTTTTTCACCCTTGGCACACCTTAGCCCTTCCCAGAAATCCACAGCACACCAAAAGCAAAAAATATACAAAAAAGCAGGAATTACAAAGTGCATACAGAACAATTACATTTAATTTTTATTTTTTATTTAATAAATCTAACATTGCAGCTAATAACGTTTTTTTTTATTATAACTAAAATGAACTATGTTAGCTTTTAACTATGACTAATATTATGTACAACTTTTAATCAACCCCCTTGATTATCACACGGTGCCCCCTTCGACTGTTGCCCCTTCATCATCTTCTGTGCCCCTTCATCATACAGTGTGCCCCTTCAACTGTTACCCTTTCAGCACACACACTGTGCCCCCTTCAACTGTTACCCCTTCATTATACATGCACACACACAGTGCCCATTCATCATACACACACACACACACACACACACACACACACACACTGTGCCCATTCATCATACACACACACACTGTGCAAATTCATCATACAGACTGTGCAGCCTTCATCATACACACATACTGTGCCCCTTCATCACACACACACACACACACACACACACACACTGTGCCCCTACATGATACACAGTATGCTCTGCTCATTTACTTACCTTTTATTCTGCTGACTTCTCTTTCCTCTTTCCTTTCTTTCCCTGAGCTCCTCTCCACAGTACTTGTATCCATATGTAGCACATACATAAATTTACACACATACACACAGGAAACAGTAAAAATAAATAAAAGTGCAGCTTACCTCATTCCCAGTTCTCAGGCTGCTCTTCTGTCTTCCGTCATTAGAGAGGAATGTGAGGACTGATGCGAGGGGGAGGGAAATCTTCGCTGAGCTGTGCCAGCAGTCCGTGTGAGGGACAGAGGGGAAGTTAGAATCGGTGCTGGGCTGAGGGTGGAGGGCACAGGGGGGGGAATCTTTACTGAGCTGTCAGCACCGTGAGAGAAGAAGGTGAGGGAGGATCGGTGCTGCTCTCTCAGGTTGTCATTACCCATGTGAGGGGGAAGAGGGGCGGCCATTCTGAATTTCAAAGCTGCTGTTGCTGCTGCTTCACGGCCAGACGTGAATCCCCTGCGGCGATCATAAGACAGGAGCTGCTGCGCTTGTGCAGCAGCTCCGTGTTCTACTTTTTCTTTAATTTTTTTTTTTATCATAGTGGGTCGAGTCGGAAGACGATAGGTCTGCGGCACACTTAGGAACTTGCTCCGGCACACTGGTGTGCTGTGGTCTCATTTAAGGACCTGTGGACACAATGCAGGAATACATGCACAACTATCAATATTTTCCTTCCCACAATCAACACCCCTAACATTTGACACAGACTGTACCATCCATTGACACAAATCATTCTGACATGACACAATAGCATTATTAGCGATATCTCAGCCCTTGCCTCAAGGTACGGCACCTGCAGCAAAGCATTTTTATATGGCAGCATATCAGCGTTAACATGGTAATCAGTCACATATTGGAAAAATAGTCCCCAGCAAGACATTGGGGTAGATCCAGAACTACGTGTGGCGTACGTTTATTCGCGGAGCATATTTTCGTACACGTAAGTTTGCTACACTCCCCTCGGCACACCCCTTGCACGGACGTATTTTGTCAACCCCTTGCACGGACATATTTTGTCAAAATACGCTACCCAAACCCTACCTTAACTTTTTCTAATATAACAGCATACGTCCGCTAACGGACGTACTGACTACGCGAACGTAGGCAGCTTAGCACGCCCATACTGTACACTTTAAATACCCCCTCGCCTACTTCACGTAAAATGCACGTATTGTTGACTAACGTAAAATTGGCACGCCCACACGTAAGTATTTACGTGTCACATACGTGAATTTCCCATACGTTCACAATTACGCTACGTAAATGTGCGTATTTTCTATGGTGCGCATGCGCAGTGCGTACGAAACTGCGATTTTACGTCTCCGCCACACGTAAAATCGCGGAGATGCGTAGTTCTGGATCAGGCCCATTGTTAGGAATTTTCAGAGACATCCATTTCTCGTACCCCTTTACCGCTAACCCAGTCCAGGTATACTCGGGCCATCAGCACAGCCGGGTGGATTACTCCCACCTCTTTTATTGATAGTCTTACCCAGAATAATGTCTGTGGACATCCAGGACTCATTCTTTCACATCCGCTGGGCATAGAGTTAGGAACTGCTCATAAATCTCCAGATCTTTTAACGTGTGAAAGGGAAGGAAATACCTATATTTGGCGCTGTAAAATAGGATTCTATAACTAGTGCAGCCTCTTTGAGTGGTGGTGTATACCGGAAAAAATATGCAATAGATAGGGGTGAACTCAAATAGGCGCAAAATTTAAACTGACCTAAAGTGACAAGTGCAAAAAATGCAATAGTATAAATATTAACTATAATACCTTATACATGAAATAGATAAATTAATAATTGACATAAAGTGACAAGCGCGTGTAAAAGTCTTGTGCAACTAGCAGCAGAAATGGTGAAATTGTAGATCACATATGAATTAAATAAATATGTGTATTTCGAATCCTAAGAGGTTGGGCAGTGAATGGAATTAATTGCAAGTGAATAAATAAATATGTAGATAAACCATAAGTATATATATATGTAAACGTTATATCTGAGCAAAATATGTCTGAACGTGATAAACCAAAATCTATATGTATAGACCTAGAGGAGGTATAGCGGGGAAAGGGTCTAAAAGTAAATGTTCAAAGCGGTTCAAAGCGGTCCCAAAAACCGTAGTTGTGTAGACCACTAACAGTCCATATTTTCTAGGTTTCATTAAAGAATCACAAGTGATATAATGAGTAGCACCTGTGGAGCTTTTAAAATGTGACAGTTAGTAATTAACACACCTGTGCTCCAGCAGTGAGACCTGGAAAACATGCACTGTTAGTGGTCCCTGAGGACTGAGGTTGGGGAACACTGCGTTAGAAGATAAAGTTCAGAGACTTACAGTTAGTAGTATGTTTAAAGACGACCTCCGGATGATCCACGTGCAGCTGCGGTTTCTCCTGTCAGTGCTCCCTGCACTGAGCGGCGGCTGTGGGTGATGCTTTGAAGTTCAGTGTCGCTTACTGTTACGTCTTGTAGAGACTTCCGTTAGATCTCCGTGGGATAGTCTTAGATTTTATGTTGGTGTCTGCCCCGTTGAGCCGTAACTATAAGCCAGCACAGGATAAACGTGTTTCTGTGAATCAATGCTCTCCGTTGTTGGCATGCGATAGGATAGAATAAGATAGGAGAAACTCCAATGTGTAAAACCGTAATTTTTTATCAGACAAAACAATGTAACATTAATAAATAAAAACAGGACCCGTACCAGATGTTCTTGGAGAAAATAAGAGATGGTAATACCCGGGTGCTGGATAAACCCCTAGAACAGTCCTTTAGTGTCTCCTCTCCACCTGTGTAAAGCACCCGCTGACGCGTTTCGACCTAAGTCTTTTTCAAGGCCTTGAAAATGTCTTCACATCTATTAAGCATTGAGTTCAGTCTTTGGTGAATTAGTTCGACTTTGCTCTAGCAGGCACCACACAAACCTAATTCACTTAAGTTCTCAAAAAACTAAATATATAAAGAAATATATCTGTCGCACACGCTTGCCACCAATTTTTCATGACTTATCTGGGACACAAGGGGTTAATCACAACAGCCACTTGGTCTGTTCTACAATGACTACTGTCCTTGCCCACTCCAAATATGATATATATATATAAATGTATGTATGTATGTATGTATGTATGTGTGCATAACTCCTGGAATGCCTGGAGCAATTTACACCAAACTTACACATATGACTTACAATCTGGAAAATAATACTGTGGGGTTAAGACACCCCTAGCACCCCTAGGGATGGGGGAGTGAAGGGGGTGACATGCTCCCATAGGAATCAATGGCTCTCATAGGAATCAATAGGTCTCAAAGGAAAGTATGGCCCCATAGGAAAGAATGGCAGGGGAACTTTTTGGCTCCCCAGAGCCACCCCTAGGAGGTGACCGTGACGCCTCCATGACCCATGAGCTCTGAGACGGGGCTGGCCAAAGGGGTCGCCGCCTCGCTCTTGCCCCTTCTGCAAAGGCATGTTTTCCCTATTGACTTACATGCGTTTCAGCCCTTCCCATAGGAAACAATGGGCTTCAAACTTTTTGGGCGTCCTGCGACCTCCAGGAGGCGACCCTGACGCCGCGGCATCACTTTTGCTACGAGATAAGGCGAGACGGACGTGCCCCTGCCTCGCTTTCTCTGTATGCCCCTTTCCCGAGAGCGCCTTTTCCTTTTTGACCGCCATGCATTTCAGCCCTTCCCATTGACATTGCAGTGCCTCTCATAGGGCTTCTAGCTATTTGGCTACCTTGCGCCCTCTTGGGGATGACTGTGGCACCCGTGCATCACATGAGCTCCGGGATCAGGCGAGCTGAAGGCGTTGCCTTCTTGCTTTTTCCCCTCCCGCCCCTCCCCCGAAAGCATGTTTTCCCATTGACTGCCATTCATTTCATCAGACTCCATTGGAATACATTGGCTGCCATAGACACTGCATTGAGTCCCACTGACATAGGATTAGAGGACATGCTTTCTAGTGCGCTTTTCAACAGGAAAAAGAAGGGTGTTTGAGGGTTCGAATTATGGTTAAGGTTCGGAAATAGGGTTCGAATTAGTTTTTGGGTTCAGAGTTAGGGTTCGAAATTAGTGGTCGAATTAGGGTTCGGAAATAGGGTTCGAATTAGTGTTTGTGTTCGAAATAGAACTCTATTGAACCTTCTGTAAGGCATCCAACTCACTGAATTTGTAACTTGAAGATTTAAATCCAAGCAATGCCAGGCACTTCTGCTAGTTAGTAATAAGCCACAACCAAGGTTATTCACAGGAGGTCTTGGGTTCTCCTTTACACAAATCTTAACATAATTATACTCTATAAAAATGATCATAAAATTAAAATAATCTCTTTTCTTGCCATTATATAGCGTTTAATAACTAAGCTGGTCTGACATGTGAATCCGTTAGAACACAGAGACATGCACTTATTAATTGGTATTTAACTGACTTGTTAAAGAAACATAAGTTGTAAAATGTTCTTTTTTCCAGCAGGATTACTTGATATTTCTTACAAGGCATATGCATATGTTACACCAATATTGTAATAAACTTAACATTATAATAAACTCAGTGTCAGGATATAATCAGATATTATGTGTACAAATTAAATATCTGTATATAGCGTGACCTCTGTTTGGCCAGGGTCTGGTGATTCAGGGAAATACCTTGAATGTAGTAGGGCAGAACAAAGTGGTCAGGTTAGGGCTCTGTTGTAAATGGATCAGTTTATTAGGGGGGTCATAAAAGCTAGATTTCCTAGAAGATCCTCTCCAGACCCCAAACTGTCATGTGTCACAAAGGTGGGGGCTGTCTAGAGAGGAGCAGGTTTTGGTCTTTAAAAAGTGTGTATGATATATACACGGGGTCACTTCATGAGATCTTCTGGACAGAAGGAAGTGTTCCATATTCCCCAGTAATCTGCTAATCTCAGACAGGGAAGGTTGCGTGTAAGTCTTTCTGTGTTTCCCCTTTTATTTTATAAGAAACTGTTCTGCATATTGTATGTCTATTTTGTTATTCTCTGTAACTAAGCATTGTGATTATTATCATATTAAATATCAATTAATAAGTTCATGTCTCTGTGTTCTTACGGATTCACGTGTCAGACCAGCTCGGTTATTAAACGCTACTGACGGGTAACAGAAGAGGTCATTCTGGGTTGATGATAATTCTGGTAAAGCATAACTGTGTTTGATTTGGGTAAAGGAGAACCGAAGGCCTCCTGTGAATAGCCTTGGTGGTGGCAGTTCATTGGTAATAAGTCATATTTGGGGTGGGAGAAGGGGCATTAGTCATTGTAGAACAGACCAGGTGGCTGTTGTGATTAACCCCTTGAGCCCCAGATAAGTCACGAAAGCCTCAGGTGAGGTCAGGGTCGTGACACTCAGCATTATAGTTTAATGCTTGTAATGCACGTTTTGTATTTGACTATGATTAAAATAGAAACATCTTAACTTTTGCATAAGTTTAAAAGGACTTTGTTGTGGTTATCCTTTCAATTGTAACTGATCACAATAATGCAGCGTGTTCCCTTCCCCTGGTGCGAAAATATCTAGTTACGGCTCTGATGTAGGCTGCTGTAACCAAAATTATGCCCCCTTCACATTTGTGTGTGTGTGTGGGGCGAAATCACCCCCTTTGGCACCCATTTCTGATATACCAATTCTAATGCAGGGTTGGCCAACATTTTATTTCTTCTCTTTGGGAGATCTTAAGCCAGGGTTGCTGACTTTTAATAGCTTCATCAATCCCCGCACCCATCCCTATTAAAGCTAAATAAAAGAGGGGCTTAATGACGTGATTTATGCAAATAGTGTCATTAAGTCCCTCCCTTTCCCTAGCAACACTAGAATACTAGAGTTGTCAGGAAGGGAAGCAGGACTTGAGGCCTTTGGAAACCACGAGCCTCAAGTCCCTTGCGGGAGATTTGCAGGCTCTTCCCGGATACCGGGAGAACTACACGAATTTCGTGAGTCTCCCGGACATTCCAGGAGAGTTGTCAACCCTGCATTAAGCCCCGTACCCTGTCACTCACTACTGTAATCCCAAGTGTTCCAGGGGATGGACGGGGCTTCATGGTGCCAAATAAAAATATTCCGGGATATTCCGGGAGAGTTGGCAACACTGGTCTAATGTATAATTGAAAACAAAGGTTTTTTTAAGATAATTTGAGCTCAGTTTTAATACCTCTCATATGCAATAATTAACTTAGTAAAAAGAATAAACTGGGTATAAAAAAATGTAATGTTGTCATGTATTACAAAGTGTATTGAGGCTGAAAGACATATTGGGGCAACAGCAGTAAAAAGAGCAAATCTGCAATGCAGACAAACCATGTTAATTTATGGAGTGGGACAAATGTAATATTTGCAGATTGATTTAAGAATTGACTAGTCTTATCTCAACTCTAATATGATCTGCATATAAAAAATGGGGTACAGTACTGTAAGCAACAATGATTTTTTTCCCTGCATGCAAAAAAATGGTTTTAGGAATGGTTTGCTCCCCTCACATTGCAACATTTGTTCTTTGATCTTGCTGTTGCTCCAAATTATGAATCAGCCTAAGAATATTCACAAAGGTTGCAAATATGTCCTGCGTAAAGGGAACACACCCTGATAAACGTAGTTTCAGTATTCTTTATTAACATCTAACCTATTTTTCCCACAGGGACATCTTAAAGCAAGGAGGCACCCCTGTGGATAGTGCTATTGCTGCTTTGATATGTACCTCGGTTATACATCCGCAGAGTATGGGCCTTGGGGGAGGTGTCATTTTCACCATTTACAATGCATCTACGGGTATGTGATGTGCAGAAGCTTCAGTTGTGAGAGATTAAAGATGACTTTGTTCACTAAGTATTAGTGCGTGTGATTTTATCCTTTTATACAGGAGAAGTAGAGGTCATCAATGCTCGTGAGACGGTGCCCAGCAGGTCTCCCCAAAATTTAACAAAACAATGTTCTACCGGCCTTGTGAATACAGGTAAGAGTATATATACAATGCGCTAAGATAAAAATAGAGTTGTCCACAGAGAGAGCCCAGTCCAGAGAGTTCCTGGCAATGCATTAGTATGATCATTACACAAAAGCTCTGGTTAGTTCTATAGGCGGACCGTGTCTTCCCCTTTAGTTGTCCAGTTCTTGTTCCGGCCAAAACGGTAAAGTATCTAAAAAGCAAAACAAAGGGGCTGTTTCATAGTGTAGCAACTTCAATCAGCATTTATTAAGTACAGAAGAAAACCTTTGTACATCAGCACATCAAAACATATGTAGTAAAAGGTCTGCATCAACATCACCCTCCATGGAAAGGCTCCAGCATC
The DNA here is from genome assembly GCA_011038615.1 of Limnodynastes dumerilii. Lineage (NCBI taxonomy): Eukaryota > Metazoa > Chordata > Amphibia > Anura > Limnodynastidae > Limnodynastes > Limnodynastes dumerilii. The sequence continues at coordinate 278,648 of WWET01000160.1, read as the reverse complement.
CCAGATGCCCAGTGAATAGCGTTCGTGATATGCAGACTAAACACACACACTGCATGTGGATCAAACAACCAAAGCGCTAGGCCTCCAGACGCGTTTCATCATCAAAAGACTTCCTCAGGGGGCGTCTGGGCATAACTGTGTATTTTTTTTTATTTCACAGCCAGCTTATTGTACCAAACAGTACATTAACAAGACACTATGTACTGTATAACAGAATAAGAAATATATATATATAAATGGCTTATCCTCTGGTACCGGTTTCATTCTCTGGAACGAAAATCTGAATTGCGAAAAAGGGACATCCGAAATTTCCTTTTCGGATGTCTATTTATCGAATGCTTACAATTTATATACTTTTTTTTCCAGAATGGGTGAGTATGCTGTTCGGCATACTTTACCCATTCACTTTCGGAAAGATGATATCCCTCCGCCCGCACCTCCGCCGCCACTATCGCCGGATCGATGTACAGGTGAGTAAACTCTGTTTGCGGGTTAGGGAGGGTTAGGGTCAGGCTGCAGGGGAGGGAGGGTTAGGATCAGGCTGCAGGAGATGGAGGGTTAGGGTCAGGCTGCAGGGGAGGGAGGGTTAGGGGCAGGCTGCGGGAGATGATGGGTTAGTTTCAGGCTGCAAGTAAGGGAGGGTTAGGGTCAGACTGCCAGGAAGGGAGGGTTGAGGTTAGGGTAGTGAGAGGGGAGGGTTAGGGTAAGAATTAGGGAAAAGAGTGGGGGACTATTTTTACTATCTTTTCAGAGCACCAAAAGCTCGGTGCTCCGTGGATCGGCACTTTCGAAATTGGACCGTTCTAACCGGAGACCCACACCCCTCTGGCACACACCCCTCTTTTCTTAGATGAATGCATTCTTGAAACTGTTATGTAGCTTCTATGATGCTATAATTAATAAATGTATATTATAAAATAAACTTGGGGCTCTATATACAGAGTTTAACGCTTTGAAGTGAGCTTCTCCTCGCAGCGAGCCTGGCAGGTTCGTTCACCATCTTTGCAAATGCTCACCCATCTGCTGAGGTCCTGTAATGATCTGCGAGGCCATCACAGACATGGTAGCATCCTCACATCCATATGAAGGGTTTATGAAGCCGTGCTGCATGCGCAGTGGCTCTCTTTTGGGTCTGAAAATTTCAAGTCCCGACATGAGAAACACTGCATGCATCAGATGCGTCGCCCGGTCAGGTAGATTTTAACTCTTTCTTAATTTTTTTTATTTATTAATATTGTTAATTAATTTATGGGGTTTTTTTTTTAAATAGTTATCTTTTTCATTTTTTTGTTTTTAATTTACATCTATATATGTTTATTCTAGCAGTCTCCCCATACATACCCCCTTTTTTGACCCCCTAATAACAGCTATAAGAATGGGTAAATATGTAGAATAAAATTTTTGGCAACTTACCTATTCATTAGACCTGCTGCCTCACCGGATTGGTTAGTCTATAAGGGGAGACTTAGGATCAGGCTGCGGGCAGGGGAGTCTTATGGCCAGGCTGCTGGGAAGTGAGCTTTAGGGTTAGGTTGCGGGGAGGGGAGTCTTAGGGTGAAGCTGCGGGGAAGGTGGGTCTTAGGGTCAGGCTGCGGGGAAGGGGGGTCTTAGGGTCAGGCTGCGGGG
>WWET01000160.1:246118-259797 GCA_011038615.1 Limnodynastes dumerilii | reverse complement strand
CTATGCTATGCTGAAGGATCTCCAGCCTAGTATTGCTGTTCATAGGTGGATCATGGATGTCAATCAGTGACATCCTTCCTCCTGCAAGACACAACCCCTGAATAGGATAGAGCCTGTTGCCGTTACAGTGTCCCTGGCCGGCGTTTCTAGTATTGCTGTTCATAGGTGGATCATGGATGTCAATCAGTGACATCCTTCCTCCTGCAAGACACACCCCCTGAATAGGATAGAGCCTGCTGCCGTTACAGTGTCCCTGAGGCAGCCAGCGTTTATAGTTTTGTTGCACTTGCTGGGCATCGATTGCATTGTGGAGCAGGTCCTGGTGAATCCCTAGGGTGGTTTGTATTTTGTGGTGGCCCCCTCGTGTGTGGGGGCCCAGGGGCGACTGCCCCATTTGCCCTGTGGTGGATCCGGCCCTGAATCTACACAGTATAAATTAAATTATTTGGCAAATTGCCAAACAATACAATCTTTAAATGAAAGATTATTTGGGATATTTTCCCAGAGTGTTTAGTGTGTATATTTTCTTCTCACTTAATGGTATTGTTGTGGGAGTAATATATAAAGGGAACTTGGAGTGATGCTTATGAACATACGTATATTATTATACTTAACGGATATGAGATTAGTAATGGACTAAAGGCTTAGGGCCAGATTTACTAAACTGTGGGTTTGGAAAAGTGGAGATTTTGCCCATAGCAACCAATCAGATTCTAGCTGACATTTTCTAGTAGATAATAGGAAAGTAAGAGCTAGAATCTGATTGGTTGCTATGGGCAACATCTTCACTTTTCCAAACCCGCATCTTAGTAAATCTGGCCCTTAATCTGAACCATTCTGTTTTTTCTAAACACATGACAGATGAAAATCACATGATAAAAACTGATGGCTTTTTTTCCCCTAAGAATTGACTTCAGTGTGAATGGTAGTATCACATGCTGTAATTCAGGAAATGTGTGGGAAGTTGCTACAGTATTGTGTCTCCTTTAACAACATACTAGTAGGGAATATATGTATAAATAATTATGTAATATTGCAGACATTTTTTTTATCAGGTACCAATATCTCATGGTCACCATAACCTTAATTAAACAGTCTGTGTAACCTCAATTTTAATTACTTGTATACAGTTTATTAAATACATATTTAAGTCCCCTAGATGTAGCTGGAAATAAAACGGAATATCTAATTTTAGGGTATAACTTTTCTGAGAGTGCATTGCAGAGCGAAAACGAGCAGATACAGACCTACCATCACATCACGGAAGCCTTAAAGTTTGCAATTGGACAACAGGCCAACATGAGAGACTCTGTGGTAGAAAATAACATGCAAGAGGTAAGAAGATATATGACATCATAGTCTTACTGTGTTATATATACTGGTACCCCTAGCCATTAGAAAGAAAAAAATTGATGACTATTTTCATAGTTAACCTAAATATCTGTTAGGTAATTAGTAACAGTCACATGCACGGAAGTCCAACTGTACGGAATGGATTTCTGTGCATGTACGGAATGGATCTCTGTGCATGCACGAAAGCCTGTGCGTGGAAGGGTAATACACTTCCCTAACACTCACAGACTTTCTGTGCTGTAACCCCTACCTTAAGTTTTATGTACCCACTCTACATAAAATGGAGTAGTTGTGTAATGAAGAATTAAATGTAAGGCCTTACTGTACAATTTACATGTATCCCCCCCACCCACTGTGCACACACCAGGCAGTCCGTCCCACCACACTGTGGCCTCAGGAGGATGCTGTTCTGTGCTGGAAAGCTGTTAGGCACGCATGTGCAGGGATGTAATGAGCCGGTTTCCAGACGCAGAGTGTGGAAACAGGCGGCATTGCATTATCCAGGATATGGCCCCTAATATTTTTTTCTGAACAGTCTCAAAATTTGGACATGATTTGTGATTAGAAAAACAACATTATCACTGTGTTGCATTTGTCCTGCATAAAACCACCAAATGTTTACTTTAAGAACTTAGGCCCGTATTCAGAGTACCGGTCGTATAACATATACGTCCGCTGTTTAGCGATTTTTACTACTGCGCATGCCTAGTAATTTTTTAACGTAATCTATGTATCTTTTTCTTACATAGATTGTGTAAATGCGGTCTGAAAGAAATTACTAGGCATGCGCAGTAGTGAAAATCGCTAAACAGTGGACGTATATGTTATACGACCGGTACTCTGAATATGGGCCTTAAAGAACGTAAAGAGCCTGATATCCTCTTTCTCCTTAATCATGGAAGTGATAGTTCCTTTTTGATTCTTACACACTAAGGACTAGCGGTAAACGTGAAGCATTAGTATAAATATCACATTATTATGTCCTGAGTAGGCTTTTATATACACCAGTCTGAAAATTCATAGTGTTTTATCATAGTAGGTGAGCAAAGGCTATGATTTATGAACTGTATAATATCACAGATTCAATATATGTAGACTGCTTTCAAGCACAGACCTCTTTCAGTCTATAAAGGTCACGCCCTTTCCAGACACTAACTAGTATAACACTAAAGCAAAAATCACTGCACCTTCAATAAACAACCTCTACTTTTTTCCTGTGAATGTCTTGCCATTTATTACTCACACCTTCTCTGGCCCATTTCTTGCCTTTTTTATTTTTTATAGCTTATAAAAAACTTACTGTCTTCGAGTTTTGCTGAAAAAATCAGGACAAAAATTGATAACTATGGCAATCACACGCTGAGATTCTATAATGTGTCTGCAATTCATCCAGAGACCTTCGGTACCTCTCACCTCTCTGTCATCAGCCAAGATGGGAGCTCTGTTTCTGCCACTAGCTCCATCAACCAAATGTAAGAAAATAGTACACTTGCGGATGGGGGTTTCTACTGTATTAAATGTGAAGAGATTGTGCATAGTATTCTTTTATGGGATTCTGCCCATTATTGCCACCTAGATTTTTTGGCCCTGATTCAGAGACTGAAAAAAAGAGAGGAAAGTTACTCCTGGGCTAAACAATGTATGAGAGTCATATTTCATCTTTGCACACAGTATTAGAGTTAAGAGGTGGCATATCCTAGCCCAAGTCTAAATAACAGTGTAATAGTAAAGCTGGTCACTATCTATGTGCTATAAGCAATTCAAAGATGTGTATCCCTGAATGCAAAGATTACAATTAACTTGACTCCCCCTGAAATCAAAATGGTGTTGCCCAGGTGCAACTTTCCTATCCTATTTTCAATCTCTGAATCAAGTCCTTTGTCTCAATGTATTTAATGCTTACTAGAAAATAACAATTATTGCAAGTAATAAAGTGGAAAATACATTCAATGTATTGCTGTGTTGTAGTAAGATTCAGTATTGTTAATGTATCTATTGAACCTCTGTATAATGTCTTGCAAAAATAATTTCTGAATGTGTTTTATGTCCTTTGTAAATATATTAAAACAACTATACAATTTAACATAGGGGGGAAAAAAAACTGTATTCAGATATTCTCTAAATCCATAGGTGTGTTAGATTCAAAGTTGTTTCAATATACCGTACATTGCATAATAATTCATATAATCTTAAATGTTTTTATTAAGAAAAACCGTTAAACTTTAACAACAAGGGGGTAGATCCAGAACTACGTTTGCCGTACGTTTATTCGCGTAGCGTATTTTCGTGCGCTTAAATTCGTTACACTCCCCTCGACACACCCCTTGCACGGACGTATTTTGTCAAGATTCGCTTTCCAAACCCTACCTTAACTTTTTCCAACGTACGATGCAGAGGATATTGGGGTAGATCCAGAACTACGTTTGCCGTACGTTTATTCGCGTACGTATGGGCAACACGAATTTACGCAGCTAAGCACGCCCATACTGTACACTTTTAATACAAACCCCCGCTTACTTAACGTATTTCTGACGTATTTTGGACTCACGTAAAATTGGCACGCCCACACGTAAGTATTTACGTTACACATACGTGAATGGCCCGTACGTTCACAATTACGCTACGTTACGGAGCGTATTTTCTATGGTGCGCATGCGCAGTACTTACAAATAGGCGATTTTACATATCAGCCACGCGTAAATTCGCTCCGAAGCGTAGTTCTGGATCAGACCCAAGGTTATTATGCTTTGCATTGAAAACCATAGTTTGACAGTTACAAACATTTTACCATATCTAACAAATATAAGCTCCCAAAATGGGCACATCTGATCACATGCCCAACAAATATGAATTATGTGTAAATCCCCACACACTTCTTCATGGCTTTCCAAAATATTTGTGTATTGGCAAAATGTATGGGATCAGAATGTATATTATATAGATAATGTAAGGTTAGTATTAGTTGGGTCATTTTATCTGGAGAAGTGAGTTATAGCAGTTTTTGAAGCAAAGTTGGGAATGAATAATGTATATTTATAGCCATTGTTAACGCAATAATTCTTATTGATTCTTATTTTGTATTTTTTTTAAAGAAAGGCTAACACTCTAGTATAGGGTTTATTGATTATGACAAAACATCTCTACAACAGGCATAGTTCATGGCTGGGACTGCAGAATTTGATGGGGTGGAATCCCTGCTGTATCCTGCCTTCCGTGCAAGTGCATAGTAGACCACTCCCCTTACTCACACAGAATTCTGTCCCAGGTACCCTATCTTAAGATTTACAACCCACCCACAGTAAAAATGAGGATTTGACAGGGCGGCGTGTACAGAGGGGACGCCCCTCCTGTACTATTTACATCCCTCCTTCCTCCCACTAGTATTCCCATCGCCCTGTTGTCATAAACGTGCTGGAACTATACGTGCGGCACTTGTGCATGCAAAAACAGGCAAATTCTGATCTCAGTGATCAAATATACCCCCTTATTCCGAAGTCTGGATCCAGTCCATGGTGATTCTGTGAGTGCAACTGTGCCAACCTCTACCTTCACATTACACATTTTAATAGCACTGACCCTTTTCTGTCAGTAAGCACTGCCACACCTCCTGATTGCAAACATTTCATATATCAGCAGGGGTGTGGGTTGGCGCTGACCCTTTTCTGTCAGTAAGCACTGCCACACTTCCTGATTGCAAACATTTCATATATCAGCAGAGGTGTGGGTTCCGAAAGGGCCGTTCTATACCAGCCAATTTCTCATTGGCTCTAGAGTCGATTACTTTTGTGAAGAAAGGGAAAGATTCTAATGAGAAATGAGGAAAATCAACCTATACCAAAAATAATATAAATCTAATATTATTCACCAAATAGAGAGCCATAAACCACTAATCAGGGACTGCCCACCCTGATAAACACACAATAGAGAAAAGCAAGTAGTGGTAAGCACTAATTGGGGCTTAATATATAAGTCCGAAAAAACCCGCACATAATTCACTCTTCCAGCCCCTTAACCCACCCTTCGTTATTAGGTACTTTATGGCACTTAGGAGTGCCATAGGGCTACCTTATCTAACTGTGCAATGTCCGTACAGACATGATAAATGTGGAGTATTGGAAACCGGCTTTGAATAGAATTAGCTTGTGAGGTAGTTCGGTAGCCCCTCCAATAACTGCCTTGGTATAGTTGAAAGGGCAAGTAGCCCGAAGTCTCCTCCATTAATTATCGTATTGCAGCAGCCAGTGTTGGTAGTTCCTGACAGGATCCTGCAACAGGCAAATGGGGCACTTGTCCAATAGAAGCAAAGCAATCCTCCTGTATTGAGCCAATCACGTTAGCAGTATTAAACCTCTTGATGCGTTTCACTGATTACTAAAAATAGAGCTTGCAATAGTCAATTCAAAATAAAAAAATAAAGAAAAATCCAAAAACAATTACAATTGCGATATGAAAATTATTATCTTAATATAATTAGAATCCTTGGGCCTGATCCAGACCTATGCCGATGCGTTGTGCTTAGAAAAGCACAGCGTGTCGGCGTGCACTCCCCCCTGTGTTTTCTTCAGAAGGTAAGTATAGGTGTGTAATATTGTAGTCCTGTTTTTATTCACCAGATGATAGACTAATTAGTCAACACCTGTAAGCCTCCAGGATGGAAGCCTCCTGGCATCATTAAGGAACAAGGGGCTGATCCAGACCTACGGCGGTGGCCATATGCCGTCCTGCAGATATTGCCCAGCGTAATCAATCGGATCGGGAGTCCGTAACTACAGCATAGTTACAGACGAAGTGGCGTGCAGCACCATAACTATGCTGTAGTTACGGAAGGTAGGCGGAGGGGAGGGAAATTAGGAATGGAGGGTTGGGTTAGGGCCTTACGATCCTGTGGCTGGCATAATTACCCACTGTTATGCCAGCTGAAGTTAAGGTAGCCTTCAGCCAGCGTAACAGTGGGTAATTACGCCGGCCACAGGGGGAGTGTCGGGGGAGTGCACCAGAGCTATGCTGGCCGTACTTACAGACAGCGGCCCAGCATAGCTCTGGATCAGTCCCCATAACCGGAGCATATTATGTAAAAAATATATATATATAACCATAATTCAATATATAATACTCAAAAGATACTCAAGATTACTAAAAATAGAGCTTGCAATAGTCAATAAAAAATTTAAAAAATTAAGAAAAATCCCCCCACCTACCTACACTAACATTTGCGCAGTGTAGGTCTGGATCAGGCCCCTTGACACATGTCAGTCATTAATGTTAAAAAGCATATCAACATGGGGGGGCGGGGCATGGATAGAGATGGAGTAAGACGTGCTGTCTGAGTGCTCCCGGCAAGATCCTGACATTTATCCTGATTTAGGCTCCATTGACCCATTTCTACCCCTAGATTACCAGGCTACCTGTTTGCTGGCAGTGGAGTGAGCTGCAGGCACGGATCGGGTGGTGAGACTGGGACAGTGTCGGCGGTGAGGAAGAGGAGAGTGGCGGTGCAGGAGAGGTCTTGGCCGGAGGTCCTTTAAGCTGAGCAGAGCCGGGGTTAGCACTCTGGGACTCTGACTCTGCCTACCGAACACAGTGAAGTCTGCAAGTCCAGGCAGTGAGCGGTGACCGCAGCTCGGTGCTGTAGCGGTGAAGGTGCCGGCGGTGTGGAGGGGGTGAGCAGTGTATAGGAGGGACTGCTGGACGAGAAGAGGCTGGCGCTCTGTTTATAAAATATAGCGAGTTAAGTCCGCAAGCCGCTGGAGGGGACTAATTGTTTCCTATTTCCCAAGGCCATCGGCAAAACAGACTTGGCGCGAAAATCTACCGCATCTGAGAGGTATGGCGCCATCTTGAATTTTGCACAGTGTTGTGTGGGATCGGCAGAGCGCTTTGGTGAGACGGTGTGGCTGAGAAGGGGAGCTGGCAACTCGGGTTCTCAGAGTTCGTCAACAACATCAAGATCTAATGCTACAGAGTCTGAGGTCCTGGAGGAAGCCCCTTCATCTCCAACTTTATTCCAAATCCTGCAAGCCATCAATGACTCTGAAGCAAAAGTCACTGGGAAGATAGGAGATGTTCATATAGACCTGTCTATTATAAAGCAGGATCTTCAGAAGGTCCGCGAGCGAATGGGGGAAGCGGAGCATCGTATCTCGGCGCTCAAGGATCTCACTAGCCCTATGAGGAATCAATTGGATGCCCTCTCCTCGCAAGTCCAAACCTGGCAGGCTAAAATATCAGACCTCGAGGGCTGGCGTAATAATATTATATAATATAATAAATATAATATAATATAATATAGTAAATGTAATAATATTCGTTTTGTGGGCTTACCTGAAAAGGTGGAGGGGGCAGACCCTGCTCCTTAGTCCTGGAGGACTTGCTTATTCGGGAATATGGCAGGGAAACCTTCTCTACCCAGTCCCAATTGAAAGGGCCCACTGCTTACCACCACAAGTGTCGCCACCAGGGGCTCTCCCCTGCACCCTGATTGCTCGAATGCTGAACTTTCAGGATTGTGATACTATCCTCCGTTTATCTAGGCAAGGTGGCCCAAATAAATTGGACAACTCTTCAATATCAGCATATCCTGACTTTGCAAGAGAAGTACAGAAATCCAGGGCCCAGTTTATTCCTGTTAAAAGATGCCTTAGAGACTTGCAGCTTCCCTACGCCATGATCTTCCCGGCTAAGCTGCGAGTTACTGCGGATGGCCAAACGCACTTCATCAGCACACCAAATGAAGCACTGGATTGGATTGAACGACTCGGCACCAGGAGGCATCCTCGTCTACATTGAACACTGACTGTATGCAATATCTCCCTGACCAGGATGCATTGTCTTGAGTTCATATGGGGATAAGTACATCCATGTTGTAATTGATTAGCTAGTATTGTAGGAAACTGTTTCACTTTCAGCTGTGTGAACTGGGGTTGGAAATGTTAAGTATATGGATGCTGTTTAGAGGGTATAGCTGTTGTAACTAGCTCCCATAGCACTTTCAAGTTTGTAAGTATCGGGTAAGATTTCATAGTTCACTCATAGAGTAGGATAAGGGTAAGAATGTTGGGGATAAGGTATTACTCTGTTGCGGTGGGTAATACAGGGTGGGATTGAGTAGTAATGGGATGGGGGGGATTAGTCTTAGGTTTTTTTATGAGGTTTCGTGGTGTCTGCCATATTATAGTAATATGTACTGCAAGACTTTTTTTACTTCAGTTGTTTATATTGAAACATTGGTGTGTGTATAAGAGCAAATTGGTGTATGTCTTTGCACATGGCCTTTGGACTGAATTTTGTACAATAAATAGGTTCTTCTGTAAGGAATGGAACACACTCTGAGGATTTGGACTTGGAATACTAGGGGTATGAATGACAAGGTCAAAAGGTCCCTGGTGCTTAATCAAATTCGGAAAAATAAGGTAGATATCGCCTGTCTGGTGGAAACACATTTGATAGGAGGCCGTCTATTAGCCCTTAAAAAGCAGTGGGTGGGACGGGCATATCGTTCCACTAGTACGGCCTACTCCCGAGGGGTTTCCATCCTAATCAATAAGCAAGTAAAATTCTCCCCTGAATTAATTAAACTGACCCCTATGGTAGATATGTTTTCATAAGAGGCACCATGGACCTTGTCCCAATACAGCTCTTGGGTATCTATATTCCACCCCCATATTCTCATGATGTATTGAAAAAAGCTGCTACCTTTATTGCTGAATCTCCAATACTCCGGTGATCTGCCTAGGGGTCTTCAATAATGTTTTGAATATGGAATTAGATAGGTGGAGAGAGACACCTGCTGACATTTCCCCCACGGATACCTATTTTGCAAAGTTCCTTGACATGTTAGGTCTGATAGATGTTTGGAGGCTGAGAAATCCAAGATCCCGTCAATATTCCTGTCATTCGTCCTCCCAGAAACCCTGTCCCGAATTGACCTTATTCTCACTTCTAGATCATTAGTTCCGCATGTGGTCTCCATTGATTATCTCCCCAGGGGTATTTCGGATCACTCACCCGTAGCCTTGGAAATTGCTCTTTGGAAAGACAAGGGTCAGAGGTTCTGGAGACTAAATCCCTTCTGGCTGGGGTTACTGGGATCGGGGGCAGTTTTAGTCTCGGACTGGGAAAACTGTTTCCAAGATAACGCAGAGACATCAAACGCAGCTGTGATATGGGATGCCTTTATTTGCAGGCTGATATGGGGGGAGCATACATGGCATATCTTGCTAAGGGTGAACGGTATCGTCATCATATCCTGGAAATTTTGGATGATAAGGGGATAAGGAGAGTCAGGACACCTGAAATAGCCAAGGTTTTTTATGATTATTTTAAGACAGCATATGCTTCTACAGCTGATTATTCCTTAGATGATTTGAGAGCTTATCTATATGGGATTGATTTGCCAAAACTTTCTGAACAGGCGGTATTAAATCTCAAAGCTCCATTTACAGATGAGGAAATTGAGGGAGCTTTAAAGACTTTCCCAACAATAAGGCTCCGGGTATTGATGGGCTGCCTATTGAACTCTACAAACAAATTAAATATTTTCTAGTTCCTCAGTTGCGCAACTGCTGGACTGTGGAACCCTTCTGCAGTTTGTCAGAGCCGCTGGTGGTGGTGATAAGTAAGCCTGGAAAGGACTCTTTGCTCCCTGATTCATACCATCCCATCTCAGTGTTAACATCTGACATTAAAATTCTTGCTAAATTGTTGGCATTAAGGCTTAAGAGGGTTATACTGCAGTTAGTACACCCAGATCAAATGGGTTTTATGCCTGGAAAATCCATCGCCATTCAGGAGATTGTTCTCTCACAGGTGCCTCATGAAGCCGGTGACAGAGAAGTGGTGGTGTCCTTGGATGCCGCTAGGGCCTTTGATCCGGGGTTACCTGTGGGAAGTTCTGGTGCAGCTTCTGTATTCAGCTCCAGCTGCAAGAGTGTGTGTTAATGGGCACATTACAGCCCCTTTTGCTTTGGGGCATGGTACAAGGCAGGGATGTCCTCTTTCTCCAGCTCTCTTTGCCCTTGCCATTGAGCCTATAGCATGTCTTATTAGGTCTTGTGATGGGATTGCTGGCCTTTGTGCGGGCGGTGGTAGTGATAAGATCACATTGTATGCAAACGACATGCTGCTTTTTGTGGCGGGGTGGAGAGATCTTTGCCTTTCCTTTTAGAGATAGTTGAGATTTTTGGGGGATACTCAGGCCTAAGAATAAATTGTGATAAATCAAATATGTATCTATTAGCAGGAGACCCTTCCACACCCTTGGCCCTTCCCCGGGAATGCCCTCTACAGGTTACAATTAGATTTAAATACCTAGGCATATGGATTTCTCCTCTTCTGGAAGATTACATGAAGAATAATTTAAACCCCGTTACAGATTGGTTTAAAAACAAAATACACACGTGGGGTAAGCTTCCTCGGTTACAGGAAGAATCAATCTTATTAAAATGGTCCCGATCCCAAAAAAGACCTTCAAGCAAATTGAAGCACTGATTGCTTCCTTTGTATGGGGCAGGAGGAGACATAGAATTTCCTTGGAGACGTTAACTAGGCCAAGACAGATGGGTGGGTTAGCATTGCCAAGTCTGTGGGTGTATTACCTAGCGGCCCAGATGCATCATTTAGTTGTGTGGCTCAAGGATGGGGGGCAGGGGGTCCTGGGCAATTTGGTCAGAGAGGCGGGTGGTGTTTCTTTGACTCTTATACAATTTCTACTAGCAGCAAAATCTAAGAAGTCTAGGATTCCCTTGGTAAAACAAGCGCTCGTGGTCTGGGACTTAGTCCGTAAATTGTTGGGAGATAACGGGTTAGATCCAAGCACTCCACTATGGTCGAATTTCACATTCCCTGAATTAAGAGCTCTCCCTGGGAGATCGATTTGGAGGGAGGCGGAAGTTATGTAAGTGGGACAGGTATATACGGATGGGTTTCTGAAAATTTTTGCTGATTTGTTTGATACCAAACAGCAGTCTATATAGATATCATCATTGGTACAACCTCACCTAGAATACTTTGTTCAGTTCTGGAGGCCATATCTCCAGAAAGACATAAATACATTAGAGACTGTGCAAAGGACTTCCGGTTCCGGCAGGCATGTAAGAAGCCGCTGTGACACAGTGCTCTGCCGGATCCATCTGCTAATCGGCCTCATATCCTGCTTAACAGCGCCCGGAGACGGAGCAATCAACGGGGGAATTGGAGCTGGCTCCCGGGACACCCGATGGACAAGTTTTTGAAGTCTGCAATGCCTTCAAAAACACAGCGTACGCGGCAGGACGGGCAGCGGGCCAGACCTAAAATGGCGGCGGTGCATGCGGCAATGTTGTCGGACGACTCCTCGAAGCGCAAGAGACCCGCTGCAGCCGCGGGTCCCATACCAACCTCTCCCACTGTGCACACCTCTCCTCCACATCTACAAGAAGCTGCAGGTGGGTCGGATGAATATAGCTTTCCAGCATCCCCAGCTGTTATGACCTCCCGCAGCCCACAGTCTCCTACTCCCACTGCAAGCGTGCTGTCCTGTGCTTCCCCTTCACAGCATAGTAAGTCTCATCCCCAGCTATTACAGGATGGCCCAGGAGTTGTTGACCTTCTTGTAGCACCACCACAAATAACATATGATGTAGTGGTGAAAGCCATTCAAGACACTATGGCCCCTCTGATGGCTAATCAGATGAAGCTGTTTACAGCAACAGTGCAGGAGCTCAAGGAGCAAATGGCACAAATTAATCATACAGTGCTTGAAGTGGAGCAGAGGGTGGGGGAGCTATTTGATGACGTTTCTGAGCTGAAAAAAAGATCTACTACCCTAACAAAAGATCAGGATCATTTATGGTATAAATTAGATGATCTTGAAAATCGCTCCCGGCGCAATAACTTAAGAATTATTGGTCTCCCGGAAACACTTCATGGTCCTGCTTTAAATACATTCCTCACTGAATCTTTGCCTGCTCTTCTTCATGTACAAGACCAATGTAAAGATATGGTGGTGGAGAGGGCGCATTGCTTGGGGCCCCCTAGAGATAATATCAGCACCAGGCCTCGCCCTGTCATCTTCCGCATACTCAACTTTCTACACAAGTCTGCATTATGGGTGGCAAATAAGCGGGAGAAGGAGATCGTGTGGGAAGGAACTAGGCTTAGGCTATTCCAAGATTATTCTGCTGAAGTGGCCAAGGCGCGTAAAGATTTCGTACCTATCTGTTCTGGATTAGCAAAATCTGGACGGAAATTTGCCCTGATGTACCCAGCAAAGTTAAAGGGAAAGATTTCAAAGATTTCACTTCACCAGCGGAGGCGCGAGACTTTTTGAGCAAAGAAGGTGCGGACATGCAAGACTCCACCTGGGCAGCTCAAGTGGATTGAATAATCCAGTCTCTCTGCAACAACCTACTGATGCATCCAACGCAGGCCTCGATGCAGGACTATGCATATCCTTTTCCAAGAAGGCTAGATTCCCCTTATCCTGGTTAGAACGGACCTATATTGGTGGTCGCTCTGTCTCGGGCGTTATTGATTTGTAGAAGATGGACATATGGCGTAAGCACGCTTACTGTTTGTATTTTTTTTTCCCTATTATGTTTTATGGAGGAAGTCCTGATGTTACCTTCGGGTTAGAGATGGGGGATTTCCCCATTCTCTTTTGTTTATGTTTTGAAGGTGCTTCCGAAGTTAAGTGGAAGTACAGTACAGTTCAGGGTAAAAATTGTTTTCTGTTTAGTAATGTGTTTTTGTTATTTTGTTTGATGTTATGGGTGCCGCTCCGCTGTCCCCACCCGGTATTTGTTCTAACTCTCCCAATACCAAATTGTTGTGTTGTGAAAAGCATGTACATAGGCGTTAGCTCACTTCAATTGTCAATGTCTCCCCACCCAGTTCCTCTTGAAATAAGAAACACATGCAGTCAGCTCTTCTATGCCCCGAAGGAGTATGGCTGATTTCAAATGCGCAACGTGGAATGTTGGAGGGATAAATTCCCCGATTAAAAGGAAGCGCCTGTTAGCCTATTTAAAAAAATTAGATTTAGATATGATACTACTCCAGGAGACCCACCTGGTAGACAAGGAAATGCAAAAGTTGAATTGTGAGGGATATAGGGTCTTGGGAGCAGCGCCTTTCAATTCTAGGTCTCGGGGGGTAGCGATATTAGTCAAAAGGAAGGCACAAAGTGAAATCCACACCCAAATCTTAGACACGGAGGGTCGCTACATGATCCTTGACGTATCATTAAATAGACAGAGATTGACCATTTGTAACTTATATGCCCCAAATGTTTATAGTAAAGTTTTTTTTTTAATCTTGGCTGGTTAAATGTATGTATATATGGGATGGGC
>WWET01000160.1:232518-242655 GCA_011038615.1 Limnodynastes dumerilii | reverse complement strand
GCGAATCTTTAAGATCTTAAGGATTTGCATGGAAATGGGCGGGGGGAGGCAGGGAAATGAGGGAAAGTGGGCGCGGGCGGACACTTTGGATATATACGCTACGCTACTACGTCACTTAAGATCTCAACTGCCAGCGCAGAGTTAGGGTTAGTCAATGGTGGTCTAAGTTTAAGATCCACCGCTGTTTGCAAGGGGAGTGACTCTTTATGGGCTGGAACCTGCTAGGATCTTAACATTAGATGCGTATATTTGCGATCTTTTCGCAATCGCATCTCTGAATCAGCCCCATTGTCCCTGGCAGTGGATCAGCAACCAATCTCATTTCTCTACTCAAATTTGTTGGGTCATGCCTGGATAAATGACCTATCTGCCCTGCGTGAGAAATGGGAGTGTGATATGGGGATAATTACTGAGGAGGAATGGGTTCAAATGTTGACCAGTTCTAAATATGCTTCGGCATGTATTCGATTTCAACAAATACGCCTTTTCATTTTTCACAGAGCATATTACTCCCCCCTTAAATTACATGAGTTAGGGTTAAGAGGCAGTTCTAGCTGTGTCAGATGTCGAGGGTTGGCTGTGGATTTTTGGCACCTAATATGGAATTGTCCATTGCTCCGAGAGTTCTATCAGAGGGTGTGGGATAGTGTAGTGACCACAGTTCCAGGACTTCCATTATTGAACCCTAAAACGTTTATCTTTGGTATAAATACTTCTTTGGTCTTGGTCATGGTTGCTAGGGCATGGATGGTGGTGGACAAGGCCATCTTTATCTAACTAGATGACTCTGGTTAACCTAACTATGAATCACGAAAAGTTTATGTGCACGAAACATAAAGCCCTGTCTACTTTTCATAAAATCTGGTCTTTTTGGATTGAATCTCCCTTTATAGTAGAGATGGGGGCTGATCAGGATTCTTAGCTTGCCATACTTGGTGTCCGAGACAACTGAAGCTAAAGAGGAAATATGCTTCAGGGTGGGTGTATATTGGCCCTTAATGTTGATTAATGCAATCTGGGTAGTCAGTTCTGGATTTCCTGGTGGAATTAAGGGATGAGTGGATACCCTAAGTTATTTCCAAGTGAATGAACCAATATACTCGAAATGTTAATTTGTGCCGCATGTTAATGTCCTACTTTTACATTTTTGTCTTGGGCCATATAAATTACAAAAATATTGCACTGATGTACCGAAATGTAGTGGATTATTACAGTACTCCTGCAGATTAGTATTATTTGCAAGTTATATTAAAACCAATCTATGTAAGCAGTATATAAATTTGTTCAAATAGTATACATCCTGTATATTTTGTTTTGTTGGGGGTGGTATATGTTATTTTTCTTGTATGTATAAAAAACTCAAAAATAAACACAATTAAAAAAAAAAAAAAAAGCATATCAACACACAAATATATATATATATATGTTCCATCAATATAAAAATGTCCTTCCATTACCCTAACCTTAACCCTCCCTTCCCCACAGCCTGAACTTAAGACTTCCATATCCGCAGCCTGACCCTAAGACTCCCTTCCCCGCAGCCTGACCCTAAGATTTCCATATCCGCAGCCTGATCCTAAGACTTCTCTACCCGCAGCCTGACCCTAAGACTCCATTCCCCGCAGCCTCATCCTAAGACTCGCTTCCCCGCAGCCTGACCCTAAGACTCCATTCCCCGCAGCCTCACCCTAAGACTCCCTTCCCTGCAGCCTGACCCTAAGACTCCCCATAGACTCCTAACCCTAAACTCCCCATAGAGTCCCTTGTAATGCTGTGTTGTGACAGGGGCGGTAGTTTATGATTTAATGAATGGGTAATTATACCGATCAGCATACTTACACATTCATTAAGAAAATATTGCAATTAGCTCTATTTTCGAATCAGACAACCAAAAATGAGCTTTAGCCTGCCTCTATTTTGGAAACAGCACTTTCTGTATTCACAGATCCGTTTTTGCGTATTTTTAGGATCGGAGTAACTGCGCATGCGTCGTAACTTTATTTATGCTAGTTACGTTTAATTTATGCACAGAAGTCCATTAGGCGCGTACTTGTGAATTGCACTTGGGGACAGACGTGCGGAGGGGCGTGGTTGAAATCTGCACGGACAAAGTTATGTGAAAGTGGGTGGGGGGAGGCATTTAAATGACCATTGGAGGGCGCGGTTAGTTGCATACACACATACGTAAGTATTATACGCACGTAAATGCACATGTAGAGATAATGGTGTCCTATGGAGGCGGAAGTTACAGAAAACCCGTCCTTGTGAGGGGAGTGTCATGGGTGGTGGCTTGCAACATACGTGCTTATAATTGCGTACCTTTAACTAACGGATCTGTGAATACGGCCCTGTATCCCTAACACCAGAAGTCCTATGACTAAGAAATTTATTTGGTTTTATGTTTATCTATCACCAGGCTATACAAGAGTTGAGTTATTTTTTCACAATGTTACTTCTGCTTTTTGCAATAATTAATAAGAAACTTAAACTTCTGCAATTTTTTATCTTAGTTTATATGTGTACATTTAAATATACACATAATACAATAGGGAAGTAATCATTAAAGAAAAGTAACTTATTGCACTGTTATTATATCTTTTGTTTGCCAAATACTAGTTTTTCTGTACCCCCACAACCCCTTGTGTACCCCATCCCATGTGTACTCTCTCAGATACAAGGCCACGCACAACTCTCAACACACAACATATGCCACTAACACCTCTTCTATGCCATGTACCCAGAACTCATACTTCAGTTATGAAAAAATAATGACAATCGTGATACTTTTTTACACTGCTTTAGCTAATTCTACAACATTTTTTGACACTACAATTTACTACTTATAAGTCACTATTGAACTCTGCTCCTTGCAGGCAGCTTTTATTCTAGACTAGGCACTTGTGCATGAGCTGGTCTGTCAGGTCCCACGTGTGCACTAGAACAGGATATGTATCATTTCCTTTTAGTTACAGATTCACAGCAAATAGATGAATAAAGAAAAGAAGAAAAATATGGAAAATAGAAAAAAAAAAAGAATTAAATTAAAACCTGTAACCATATTATTATCATAATGACTATTTATATAAATGCTGCAAGTTATATGTATGATTCAGATGGATTGCAACAACTGCATGTCAAAGGCATGCAGGGAAACAGCACACATGCCCTACATGCTCTACATGGGGATGACTATACAAGAACAGCACATAGCGGATGGGTACAAAGCAACCAAGCTCAATGCAGCTACATGATTATATACAATGCGCAGGAGCAGCACACTGGCTTGTATTCTGTAAATGAATAGAGTACTTCTGTTGCAATGTGATTGTACTAAAACAATATCAAATAATGAGAAATTAAATGTATAAAATAATTTACACCTGAACAATCCTCCAGCAGCAGTTTCATAACTTTTTATATTATATTTGATTACTGAAATTTCAATGGGTTCACTCCACTCTCTCGTGTGGAATTAAACACCCCGGCATGAAAGTGTGCGGGGTATGGATCCGGTCCATAGTACTTATTTCTCCTTAACTGCGGATTTTATTCTTATTAATAGTGTTCAAATTATCCCCCCCCAAACACACTTTTATATTTATATTATATAGAAGCTTGTTATGAAGAAATATAGAGACATTGGGCCTGATCCAGACCTACGCTCCTGTGCGTAACGTATTTACGCCGCACATACCACCGATGCACGGCAATAGGCACTCTCCTTGCTCGTACCTAGTTTAGCTTCCATACGCACAGCAAACCCTACCCTAAGTTTTGTGTTCGTATCCGCGGCCGACCATTCGTTCATTGCGTATTAACGACGCTTAGCACACCCATACTGTACAATTTAAATGCCTCACCCCGCCCTCGGTGCGAGGTTGCGACTTTCATATGGCAAGCACGCCCCCATGATCGGTAATGCGAAGCGGTTACGATTAAGGCCCATACGCAAAGATTTTCAGACCGTAACATGAGCGTATCATCTGCCCCACCCATACGCAGTAAGTACAAATGGCCGTTTTTACGCCTACGACCGCCGTATACCCGCACACGAGCGTAGGTCTCGATCAGTCCCATTGTATGAAAGATAATTTGAGAACAATTGATTTATTATGAAGCAAATAGTGGGGGCGGTGTGCAAATATTAAGGTGTGGTCCTTCCCTTTAACACAGAGGACTTGATGTCAATTCAGTGTCGGAACTTTGCCACCATTGCATTTGAAGCTTCGACCGGAGTGGTGATGGAAGTCTGGAGCCGGTCTACTGTCCTTAAAGTATTGTCTTGACTAAAATTAGCTTCAAAATAAAATTATAATTTTTTCCCCTCCCCCTTCTATGGCCGTCCCGACACCTGGGTTAAGTTCTCTCTACTTGGGCTCACACAGTAAAGAAAAAGACACCTAGCAGTATATAAACATCACTTCCCCCTGCTATCAGTGTCTCTTTCTTTCCTGTTGGGCTAAGCAAGGAGGTGCACACAGGAGTTAACCGTATTGTAGTTCCCCCACCGCCATGGCATCAGACGGGGCAGAGGTCTGGACCAGCCTTTTGGTGCTCCAGAGTGAGGGCGGGCTAAGCAGAAGACGTCATACAGCTATCTGGTGGGGCACCAGTGCCTCCATTGTCCAGGTCCAAGTCCAGGTTTATCCATAGGTTAAAGCATGCTGGCGTCATTGCAGCATGGCGGAAGCCCTTAAAAGGGGATCTATCCATGTGCTTATGCCATACTCTGGGAGCTTGTTGAATGCTGCTTTGCTCTACAAATATGGGCAAAAAGACATTAAGACCACCCTACGGCAACTATCCTAGTGACTTCAGGGATGCAGCTTTGCCCAGGGAACTGTTTCTATTGCAGAGGACTTCAGACCCTTTTGTTATTACTCAAGTCATTATAGTTGCCACAGATGCCAGCTCTTTAGGCTGAGGGGCTACTTGCGGCAAAGATTGCGTGCAAGGGACTTGGTCTGTGAAGTTAAAGGCAGCTCACTCAAATTTAAGAAAAATGAGGATGGTCCTTCTCGCTTGTCATATGTTCCAGGAAAGGCTGAGCAACAGAGATATTGTTATACAGTCGGACAACAAGGTGGTGGCAGCCTACTTGAACAGACAAGGCGGCACAAGAAGCAGGAGCATAGGAGGTGAACAGTGCAACATTCCTTAAAGTGACAAAAAGGTTGGGGATGTAGATCTAATGGCAAACAAGAAGGTACCTGTATACATCTCCAGATTCAGAGACCCAGTAGCTTTGTATGTGGATGTACTAACAGCCACACGCGACTTTGAATTAGCTTACATATTTCCACCTCTCCCTCTCGTTCCAATAGTGTTGATAAATATAGAAAGGGGGAAAGCAACAATGATCCCTATGCTTCCTTATTGGCCATGGAGGGCCTGGTTCCTGAAGGTACTGCAATTTGCGGCAGACAGGCCTTGGAAACTACCACCAGTTAAAAATCTGCTAAAACTAGGAAGCATGTTCCACCCCAATCCTGAAGCGTGGAAACCTGATGGTTTGGTTACTGAAACCAAAAATAAAAAAACAGGGAATTTCAAATCAGGTCAATAAAACATTGCTGAAGGCTAGGAAACAGGCCACATGCATTGCCTGTCACAGGATATGGAAAATAATTATTTACTGGTGCACAGAGAATGAAAAAACATATACGCAAATTCCAGTAATACTGGATTTTCTGCAAGAAGGCCTGGACAAAGTCTTAACTACCAGCTCCAAAAAAATCCAAATATCTGCATTAAGTGCAAATATGGGTTGAGACATTGCAAAGAAAAAATATGTTCTCAGATTTGCTCAGGCAGCAAAAAGGGTGAATGTGAGACCAAACTTTCGTCAAGCTTTTGTTCCCTGGTACCTTAGTTTAGTTCTTGACCCTATGATATATGCTCCTTTTGAACCCTTGAGTGAAGTTAACTTGAAGTGGCAAACATGGAAAGTATTCTTTCTAGTTGCAATTGTGTCAGCTAGACGCATTCCGGAGCTTCAAGTGCTGTGGGTTGAATTGCCACTTCTTAATTTCTTTGAAGGTATTGCAAACCCATCCTGAATTCCTCCCTAAGGTGAAATCTGCCTTATATATAAACCAGGAGATGGTGCTCCCTACTCTATGCCCGAATCCTAAAAATGAGAAAGAGGCAAAATTCAACTGGATTTGATCAGAGCACTTAAGATCTACGTGGAGGGAACTATAAGTATAAGAACTTCAATACAGTTATTTATACTAGTGGAAGGTAGAAATAGAGGTAATATGGCTTTGAAAGCCACCATCGCACCTCCGGAGAATTTGAAAGCTCACTCTACAAGAGTGGATGCTACTTCCTGGGCAGAGAAGTAGTGAGCCGCCATAGAGAAGTTATATTAAGCGTCTGCCTGGGCATCTGTGCGTACTATTGAAAAACATTATAGGGTAGATGTTGCAGCCTCAGCAGACGGTAGGTTTGGCAGGAAGGTCTTTAGCGTTGGGGCTGGAAGGTCTTTAGCAGGGCTGCTATAGGTGGAGGAGGAGGATACAGGATGTTATTACCTGCTAATGTTGTTTCCTTGACTCCTCCATGGCAACCTATTGGTTCCCTCCTATTATTGTGTTGTTTTATTAACGTGTATTTTGCTTTATTTAAGCTTGTAAAGTTGGAAGACACTGATAGCAAGGTAATTTGCATTTTTTCTCAAAAAAACAAAACAAAAGCTAACTGCGAAGGAATTCAGAAATACGCTACGCCCCCAAAGTAAAACTAGTAAGAGTAACAAGAAAACACAAGGTCATGCTTCTATTCAATTATATGAAATGTGTACAAGACTCCCTAAGACTAATATCCCCACAGCCTAACCCTAAAACTCCCCTTGTACACTCACCTCCTGTCTAGTGCAGTGGGTGTTCTGTTGGGTTCTACGTCAGGGTCCTGCGCCGGGTTTCAGAAAGCAAATGAATGGGTAAGTATGCAGAAATATGAATTTAGCATACTTACCTATTCATTAGGAAAACCTAGTTAGGGATATTTTCAAAATAATGAGCCATCGGCTGATTGTATTTTCGGATATATCATTTTCATTGTGGAGGACGCTTCCCCGGATGTCTCATAGGCTTCCTTTATCTTCTTCTCTGCTACCCCTTCTTCTTCCTGAGATGTTGGCTGGTGTACATGCTCAATATGATGATCTTTCCCTCATATATGACAGTTTTGTGATGTGTATTTCTGTATTAGGCACCGTTGTCTTATGTTTCCTTCTGGCATATGGTTCTATAGGTATTTCTGTATGAACACTTTATGTATTGTTGTATAATGTTGTGTTATTCTTACAGTTTGTTATCGTTGTTGTTAAATGCATTTATGCATTTCTCTCACTTACCTAGATTTGGCTCCATGATTTATTCCCCAAGCACAGGAATCATCTTTAATAATCAGTTAGCTGACTTCTGTATTAATGCTTCTACAAATTCTATCAAAGCAGGTAAGGCTTCAAGGGTCATACATACGGAATATTTGTGTTTCCATTGGCTGTATTTATTATTGTAATTATTATTGACAAGGAACTGAATTATACAGGTGCTCCAGTAAGTGCTGTTACTGTACTTCTGCAAATTCTGCAGGAATTTATATACAGTTATTGTACACATGTTTTTTTTATTTAATGTGTTTGCAGCGAACAAATGAAATATTAATACATCATACCTTAAATTGCTTTAGGAAACTCTTATATCTTGTTCTCCAGGCAAGGTATATATTGTCCCTTACATTGTAGTTTAAGAAATGTATTGGACTGTGT
The DNA here is from genome assembly GCA_011038615.1 of Limnodynastes dumerilii. NCBI lineage: Eukaryota > Metazoa > Chordata > Amphibia > Anura > Limnodynastidae > Limnodynastes > Limnodynastes dumerilii. The sequence goes on along the minus strand of WWET01000160.1, from coordinate 234,878 downwards.
GTAACCATAGTATTAATGGTGCCAAATGGATGACAGATCAGTTAGTTACACCAGACTAACTAACTGCCTGCTAAGTTCAAATAGTGATCAACAGAATTTTCAGACGTTTCTCCATGCATATAACCACAATGAACCGGGTCCAGACTCCCATTAAACAGTTGATTTACGCAAGCTGTTTGCTTAACTCAGCTGTTTTGAACACTGGACTATGCACGGAACACTGGAATGTATGGAAGTTGATTCCTTATGTCTTGCAGTTCGGTACATGGGGCAAACCAGACTTCTGTGTGTACTTTATATGCATTTTGGGCTGGACTTTCAGCTCTCCATACACACAGGACACACACAGTGATCTGAATCAGACCCAGAGCGCTTAGCTCCAAATTTTATAGAGTTTAGACTTTAACATTTTGTATATTAATGCAACTGACACATGCTAATTTCTGACATTACAGGACAGCGTCCACCATCATCCATGACACCATCCATTCTTCTGTCCAATGACAAGAACTCTCAGTTAGTAATAGGCGGCTCTGGTGGTAGCAGGATTATTAGTGCAACAGCACAGGTAGGTCTAATGCTATGCCACAGCTGGCCTTTGAAATCACTGTTTAAATTTAAACTGGTAAATGGGGTGACATTGAGGCGGGGCAATGTTATGGGGGCTAAAACTATTCAACTCAATAGTTAATTCAGTGAAATTGAGCAATTAAGTATATATTCTAATATTATAATGGTGATTATAGAGATAATGGTAGGCCACTGAAGCCACAATGCAATATTTTCACATATGGTATAAATTAAAAAATTTTTTAATTAGATAACCCTGGAGGCAAACAATATAGTGACTGTGCCCCACCCAAAGGCCATCCAAATCACACCTTTTCATTCAAATACAGCATAGAGTCTGCCTCTCTGTCTGTCGGGCAGTCAGTTTTGCCTACTGTTGCCATATTGGAATGACAGCAGTGACTATAGCGTCTAATAGTGCATACACATTTTTACCTGCAGGTGGTGCTATTTGTGCAGTCAGTGCTGTAACTGCCGTGGTTGTTGGGGGTGTGGTCCAGAGTAGAAGGGGGCTCAAGTAACTTACCACCTGCACCCATGGAGAATAGTACAGCCTTAGCAGCTGTTTGCATGCGCAGAACTGCCACCAGTTCATATATATGCAATTTTGTCCCTGCTGCGCTTGAGCAAAGCGATGACCGAACTGCGCATGTACTGGATGTGAGGGTGTAAGTTACCCACTCAATCCAGAGCTCTGCCAGAACCAAGGACACAGTCAGGTTCATTATAGACAGTGATCAGAGAGCTTTGTACTGTCTTCTGCTGGCCATGGCTCCCCCCCATTCCCACTCCTTCTTAAGAGCACAAAGTTGTCAGTTACTGGCAAGTTATTTATAAACAGCACAAGGCACTGAAAGCCACAGAGTACTGAGCCTGGTGTAAAAAGCACCTGCCAGCCACTGACAGCTTAGAGCTATTACTTCCGAATGGGAACATGTCCCCCCTGCCAGCACTTTTGCTATGGGGCTATGCCTACTCCTGCCCAATTGCAATATTAGACCTAGTTGCTTATTGCAAGAAAAATGTAACTGATCCTCATATAAATGCCCTCTTCTCAACAGCCAATGCTGGTAACTAAATCCCATGCTTGTGTGCTATAGTCTTTATTGCATGGCTCCATAACCTTCCTTAGATTGTGTGCTCATTATGACTGCAAACATGGTTTCATTTCATGGGTGTCAGGGGAAATGGGGAAAGGGTGATTCGTCCCCCCCAAATGTGAAGTGGGCACCATCCATGAGAGGAGCAGTGGGCGTCCCGTAAGGTCTATATGACTGAATGCCAGTATTTCAGTCATATAGACTGATCATTTACATACCGTCTAATATGACACATAAAGAGAGTAATCCTGGTCAGCAAATCACTGCAGTTTTGTAATTTTAGTGTGTTTGTGTGTTTGTTATAAAGGAGGAGTGTTTCAGAGCTTCAAAGCCTCTATTGCTACAATGAAAACCAGTTATTATAGCACTAGCGCAGTTATCAGTTCTAACTTGAGTTACATGTATTCTTTTCAGGTCATAATAAACAAACTGTGGTTTGGCCACAGCCTAAAAGAAGCCATTTCTGCTCCCGTTCTCCATGTCACATCTGCTAACAAGTTGGAATTTGAGACTTCATTCAATAAGGTAACATGTACCATATTGTACTGTATAAACATACAGTAGATAATTAACAACACTTAGTAAATTATAGCTGAATTATAGCTAACTTACATGGCATTATTCTCAAGATGTAGGGCTGTATAATGCAGTGCTTTTTCTAGACACAGGGTGTGTGTGTGTGTGTGTGTG
>WWET01000160.1:212841-228246 GCA_011038615.1 Limnodynastes dumerilii | reverse complement strand
AAGTACAGAACCCTGGGGTACTCCACTGGTTACCTTACTATCCCCAGAAGAGATTCCATTTACTACAACCCTTTGTTGTCTATCCTGTAACCACGATTGTATCCATGCAACTAGCTTTAAGTCCAACCCTAAAGTTTCCAGCTTATTTAACAGTCTTCGATGTGGCACAGTGTCAACAGCCTTGCTAAAATCTAGATAAGCTATGTCTACAGCTTCCCCTTTATCTAATACTTTACTGACCCAGTCAAACAATTCAATAAGATTTGTTTGACATGATCTTCCCCCAGGGAATTCATGCTGCTTGGGATCTTGTAAGTTACTGGATTTAAGATACTGTACAATTTGTTCCTTTAACAGTTTTTCCATCAATTTCCCTACTATTGATGTTAGACTCACTGGTCGGTAGTTTGATGCTTCTTCCCTACTTCCACTTTTATGCAGAGGGACTACATTTGCTATTTTCCAGTCCTCTGGAATTACCTTAGTTATTAGTGACTGATTGAATAATTCAGTTAATGGTTTTGCCAGCACCCCTCTACGCTCTTTTAGTATTCTCGGATGTATCCCATCTGGTCCCATTGATTTATCCACTTTCAATTTTGAAAGTTCCTTTAATACCTGTTCCTCAGGTAGAGTAGTAGTAATTGCCCCCACTGTATTAATAGTCTTCCCATTCAAAAGTGGACCCTTCCCCTCTCTTTCTTTTGTGAATATTGAACAGAAATACTTGTTAAGATGATCTGCCCCTTTCATTTCACTCTCAATAAGAATTCCACTTGCCGTTTTGAGCCTTACGATACCCTCCTTTGTTTTTCGCCTTTCATTTATATACCTAAAAAAGCTTTTGTCCCCTTTTTGTACCGGCCAGTTTTAAGGCCATCTTTTTTGCTTTCACTGTAGTTGCTACCTCTTTTGTAAACCACATTGGCTTTCTTTTTCTGGGGTTCTTTCTAACCATTCTTATACAAAGGTCTGTTGCTGTTAATAATGCATTTTTTTAAATTTCCCCACTGCTCCTGTACTCCTTTTATGTGCCTCCACTCTGTCAAAGAATCACTTACACATTTCCCCATTTCTACAAAGTCTGCCTTCCTAAAGTCTACTAACTAGTGGCTTCTGTCTGGCCACTCTACCATACAGGCCTGATTGGTGGATTGCTGCAGAGATGGTTGCCCTTCTGGAAGGTTCTCCTCTCTCCACACAGGAATGCTGTGGCTCTGACAGTGTGACCATCGGGCCAGCTCTAGGAAGAGTCCTTGTGGTTCCGATCTTCTTCCATTTACGGATTATGGAGGCCACTGTGCTCATTGGGGCCTTCAAAGCAGCAGATATTTTTCTGTATCCTTCCCCAGATTTGTGCCCCGAGACAATCCTGTCTCGGAGGTCTACAGACATTTGCTTTAATTTCATGCTTAGTTTGTGCTCTGACATGCACTGTAAAGTGTGGGACTTTATATAGAGAGGTGTGTGCCTTTCCAGATCATGTCCAATCAACAGAATTTACCACAGATGGAATTAAGCTGTAGGAACATCTCAAGGATGATCAGTGGATCTCCAGGATGCACCTGAGCTCAATTTTGAGCTTCATGGCAAAGGCTGTGAATACTTATGTACATGTGAGTTCTTAGTTTTTCATTTTTAATAAATTTGCAGAAACCTCCCAAAAACTTTTTTCATGTTATCATTATGGGGTATTGTGTATAGAATTTTGTGGGAAAAATACGTCATTTTGGAATAAGGCTGTAACATAACAAAATGTAGAAAAAATGAAGCACTGTGAATACTCTCCGAATGCACTATGTGACTGTGTGACCCTGAGGGTCACTGTGGTGGCGGTGGGTCTGCCCCGGTGACAAGTCTGCTGTGATCAAATTTAATGGGAGGAAATGCTGATTGTGGTAAGAGAAGGGGGCACAGAGGGCTGCTGCAGCTGGCGTTGGTCCTGTGTCTGGGCGGTGCGGGCTAGTGTGCCGTGGCATGCGGGGTATGTTCCTGAGTGCGAGGCGGCAGACAGTTGAAAGCGGAGCACGATGTGTGGCACAAAGGGGCGGCGGTTATTGAATCCTGTAGGGATAATAGGGGAGTGCAGTGCGTCAGAGTGGGGTTCCACGGTGGTGAACGATAAGAGGCTGGTGTGCTAATTGGTGAAAGTGGAGCCGGAGACAGTCAGGGAAAGTTGAGAACTGGAGACATTGTGTAGGCTAGATCTCCTCCGCTACGGTATAGATCCTTTTTGCTTGGCAGAGAGGTGACGCAGAATTTAAGGAGATAAGGCTGAATTGGGTACCAGGGGTGTCCTGGGCTGGTGGAACTTATTTGGGGAGAGCGGATCTTTATTAGAAGAGAAGGTGACAAATAATTACACGTTGACTAGTGGTGAGAGAGCGCAACATTGTTGAAGAGACATTAAATAATTTGATGCATACTGTTAAGTAAATACCGCTTTGTCAACTACCTAACTGGATACAAGCTTAGTGCACAGCCTTGTTGAAGAATACTGTATATTAATTCAGTATACTAAACAAATACTATTTTGCCATCTACCTTATTGGATACAATTAATATTAACTTGAATCGAAAAGGAGAACAGTCCATTGACTCCAGTTCTTTAAGATATATACAGCGATACAGACTGTCAGTTTGAATACAAGTTTGAGCGATTAATACAGTTAATGTAAAATTGGTATTTGATATATTTTGGTTATATGAATCCTAAGATTGTGTTCATTGCTACTGTTTATAAGATAGCTCATAGTGAGGGTGTGGAAATTACAGTAGTTGAAGTGGGGTTGAGCTATGTTGTATGCAACAATTGTGGTTTTCTCTCTCGGTTAGTCTTAAGAATAAGAACAATAAAATAGTTATTGTGTGAAAATTGTAATTTATTTTAATTATCTGTTGAACTAACTAAGTTTCCTGCGAATTCAAAAACAAGCAAGGTTTCTTGCTACTCGGAAAAATCCCAAATAGGAAGCAATTAATAAAACAAATTTATTAAGCTTCAAACTGGTGTCAGTTTTCCTTCAGTTTTCTTTCGTTGTCCTCACCCTCTGCATCCAAGAGAAAAATACCAACAACACCATTCAGGTATGTAGTTCAATAAACAGTAGCTACTGCGCATGCGTAGTAGCTATTGTACGTAATCTGCGTATCGCTTCGATACGTAGATTGTGTATATGCAGCTCCACCCAGTGGCTGAAGAGCATCAGGACTATTGAAACTGAATAAGTCTGTAATGAAGGCGTCCAGCACAAAGCTCATTGTGGGACTTTACTGGAATTATATTAATTTTATGCTAGCCAGTCTTGCCGTGAGGAGAAGCAAACCTGGTTAGCTTAACGCTAGAAGCAGTAGGAGTTGTAAACAGAGCCCTTAGTATAATGTCTTCTCGCCATCTATAAACAATGTCTCAGCCCAAATCTAGAAGAATGAACCAACAGAAGGGCCTTCCTTCAGATTCTGGCATGGTTATGAGGCAAATATGTAGCAATGTAATCAAGAATATTACATAATTAAAAAAATGTTTTATTTTCAACACTGGTCTGTTTGTTTATTTCAGGCAATAAAGCAGGGACTCCAGGACAGAGGCCATCAAGTTCAGCAGTCTTTATATTCGTTTAATGTGGTCCAAGGTGTTTCCCAAGAAAACGGCTGTCTTTTTGCTTATTCAGATGAGAGGAAGCTCGGACGAGCTGCTGGATATTAAAGAAAACGATCGGCTTATTTACTCTACTGTTGGGGTTTTTCTCATAGGATACCAAAGTGGAACCAGTGTTATCCATATTTTTCCTTTTACCCAAATGTATAACTTCACAAAAACTTGTGTATATACTGCAGCAAATATTAGTAGAGCAATACAGTCCAAGTAGTTAGATAAACCATTGTTCACAGTACATGGTGTTAGCTTTATGTTAATGAAGATTATGAGGAATGGATAGATGTCCTGGCCCATGAGTTAGGAGTCAGGCATTCTTATTGTAGAAAAAATTCTCCATTTCTTATGGTGGTCTATGGAAGCTACTGCACACAGCCAAGAAGCCTGGTCTAACGTGAATGAAAAGAATAGAGGTTGCAAGGGTTTACACATGATAACATAGACTACCAGACTCATTGCTTGACAGCCTGTGCTGGTCTTAATTAAAACATGGATTTGGTCCCAAGGCTGGTTTGCACTATTATTCTTCCTACTCACCACAAGAAGACCAGGATCTAGAGTTGTAAATTTTTTCAACATGTTTGTCCAAGAATAAATGGAGAGGGCTCATTATACAAAGAGAGTAAAAATAAATGTACTGTGATTTCATTTAAACAATGGAAAAAAAAAAGAACAGACTAAACAAGTAGGACAATGTACTTTGATGTGATATATATAATGCAAACTATAATGTAGAATGTGCTTGTGCACTTCATTTGCTTTTATCCCTTTTTGTTATAACACTGGGATGACAGACCTGATTCAGAGATTGAAAATAAGGGCCTGATCCAGACCTACGCATGAGAGCGGAGCGTATTACCGCTGCAGCGTAAAAACTTTCACTCCCACGACACTCCCTTTACCTTCCTTTCATTACGCCCGCCGAACCCTACCCTAACTTTTCCAAGTGTTCGTACGTATTTTCGTAGCGACGCGCTGTTCGTAGCGGCCTAAGCACGCCCATACTGTACAATTTAAATGGCTCCCCCCGCCTACATTCCTTAAATCCAGCGTCCGTACTAACTTCGTACTATAAACACACCCCGTCGTCAGAAAAAACGCAAACAATACAGACGCCAGAATCGCCGCTACGAAAAGGTCTTTGGTACGACCGGAAGTTGTCACTATGCACATGCTCAGTGCGTTTTTTTCCTACCGTTTTTACGCTTACGCGTTAGCTCGCATGCGAGCATAGGTCTGGATCAGGCCCTAAGAGAGGAAAGTTACTAGTGGACTAAACCATGTTGATTGCAGGGGGATTCAAGTTAATTGTATTCTTTGCATGTAGAGATATATCTTTGAATTGCTTACTGCACAAAGATACTGACCAGCTTTACTATCACACTGTTATTTAGACTTCGGCTGGTAAACATCACCTCTCAACTCTAATACTGTTTGCAACAGATGAAATATGACTCCCCTGAAATCAATATGGTTTTGCCCAGAAGTAACTTTCCTTTCTTATTTTTAAACTCTGAACCAGGTCCGATGACATTATGTGATATTCTGGCTATGCTCTTGATGACATGGTTTATCACTTTTCTATGCTATAAAATAATGGCCTGAGACAATGGGCCGTATCCAGAACTACGGCCGTCTTCCATAGACGGCCGTAATTCACTGAACAGTAGCTACTGCGCATGCGCAGTAGCTATTGTCAAAATAAATCCTTTATCTTTAGAAGATTCATTTAACACCACATTATACACCATAAAATATCTGTAAATGTCAATTATCAAAAAGGCAATAAAAATAGATAGAATTAATATGTAACACATCACTTTTATAATTAAATATCCTATTAATACCATAATGTACTTAAAAACAAAAAAACATTTGACTCTTGAATGATGCTGTTACTGGCTATGGTAATACTGCAAAAGCAGTAAGGAATGCTGGAGAGAATGCTGCATGACGCACTTTTCAGTCTGGCTCCTGAATGTCTCAGTTAAAGTAATAAACCAGTAAATGCTAAAGGTTTCACTATTTCATTTCTATGAATATACTTTCAACATCCATTTTATTTTATCCTTCAATATCAGTACATCCATATAGTCATTGGGCCGTATCCAGAACTACTGCTGTCTTCCATAGACGGCCGTCAGATTACGTACAATAGCTACTGCGCATGCGCAGTAGCTACTGTTCAGTGAATTACGGCCGTCTATGGAAGACAGCAGTAGTTCTGGATACGGCCCAATGACTATATGGATGTACTGATATTGAAGGATAAAATAAAATGGATGTTGAAAGTATATTCATAGAAATGAAATAGTGAAACCTTTAGCATTTACTGGTTTATTACTTTAACTGAGACATTCAGGAGCCAGACTGAAAAGTGCGTCATGCAGCATTCTCTCCAGCATTCCTTACTGCTTTTGCAGTATTACCATAGCCAGTAACAGCATCATTCAAGAGTCAAATGTTTTTTTGTTTTTAAGTACATTATGGTATTAATAGGATATTTAATTATAAAAGTGATGTGTTACATATTAATTCTATCTATTTTTATTGCCTTTTTGATAATTGACATTTACAGATATTTTATGGTGTATAATGTGGTGTTAAATGAATCTTCTAAAGATAAAGGATTTATTTTGAGAACATTTTGTGTGATTTGGAATTATTATTGTTAAGTAAAAAGCAGGGTACTGATGTGTGCATGTGCAGACTAATACCATGTTCACACTGCCGCCCCTGCAATATCCTGAGATTTTCAACCCGGGTTATTGCCGGGGCACACATCAGCCCAGCTCCTCAGACCCCGTTCACACTGCTGCTTAAACACGCAAAAATCTCAGGTCAATCACACTGAACGGGCCTGACCCGGGACTCTTTATCAGCAGCATACTATTGGCGTAATTTAAAGGCGTCTCACTCCCCCCAATCAGCTTATTTCAGTGAAAAAAACCCGGGTCGCACCGTTCACACTGGAGGCTACCGGGATGGGACCCAGGAATAACCCTCCAAATGTCCTGGGTCTAATTCCCGGGTGAGTAGACTCAGGTAGCAGCAGGCGTTCCCACTCACACTGACCCGGGTCGTCAGAGCTTGCCCCGGCAATATCCTGGGTTTTTGGCTCAGTGTGAACGGTATAAAAGATTCTTATGATTCTGAGGGGACTATTACACTGCTAATTATTATAGGCTGTGACTAACCTAAGATTAGTAGATAGGATACAATACACTCTGCAAGTTTAAAGGAGTCACATTACACTAGGAAAAGTCAATATGTCTAGGTACAGGGCCGTTTCTAGGGGCGGGCCAGCAGTGCGATCGCACGGGGCGCGTCCCCAGATAACTTAAAGGGGGCAGCCCTCCCCTGTGCCACGATCCCATAGACCTCCCATCCACAGTTCAGTAACAGTGCAGCACCTCAATTTGCCCTCCTTGGAAACTTTGCATCTTCAGTGCCCTCACCTCATCAACTTGCCTCGATGAGGCATAGCAATCAATCCCCAGAGCACTGAACATGGTGCTCCAAAAGGTGAGTGGCAAAACTAACCCCAACCCTTCCCCTAATTCTAACCCTAACCCTCCCCTTCCTTCTCCGCAGCTTGACCCTGACCCTCCCTTCTCCTTAGCCTGACCCTAATACTCCCTTCAATATAGCCTAACCCTAAGACCCCCCCTCCCTGCAGCCTGAACCTAACCCTCCCCTTCTATAGTCCTAACCCTCCTTTCCTAAGCGCCTAAACCTAACCCCCCTAATACTAAAATGCCCCGGAGAGGTTACTCACCTCTCTGTAGCTGTCATCTGGCAGGTCTGCGAAAATGAATAGGCGAGTATGCCGACTCACCCATTCATAAAAAAAAAATTCTAAAATGGCCCCTATTCGAAATAGAGACAGCTGAAAAGTAACTTTCAGCTGTCTCTATTTCGCAAAGTGGACCATCGCACCAGAGACTGCAACCAGAAAAAGCACTCTTAAGTATTCCACTCGCAAGACTGGCAAGCCCTTCCTGTACAATTTAATTATCAATGCCCACCCACCATGCGTATCTCAAAAGCATTCTGTGTGGGCCCACCCCATGTGCAGTGACCTTAATTCCGCATGGAACAATACCACGTTCCATGCGAATTTCAACAAGTACAGTACAAGCAGATAAGGGATTTACATAAGTCATATACGTAAATCCCTTATCATTACAAAGTCTGTATCTGGCCCAATAACCCTTGGGACACCGCATATTTCAATCTTAAATATCTGCTATATGTGGCCTTCAGATGTTAAACATGGTACATGACATCAGCAACCGCTTTGTACTAAAAGATTATTGAATTAAGCACATTCCCTCTTAACACAATAAGAAAGATTGGATCAGATAGTTTCTTATATTTTTATACTTTCATTTTTTTCCTTATCATATATTTGGGACTTTCACAATCACAGACAAATATACATAAAACAGTCATTAATAAAATATTCTTTTAACCAGCTTTTGTTCTGATACTGTGCAGACCTATGGTTCTTTGCTGGATCCAGTCGTGTCCAGGATGAGGCTCAATGGTAGAGCTCTTTCCATGTCTTTGTGTACCCATAATTCCAGTTCTACACTGATGACATATTTCTGATTAATGGTAAAGAACTTATCTCTCTCCCTTTCTGAGCAGGGAAGTTTTTTTCTACATGAAAGGCAGGTTAACCACTGCAGCTGCACTACCCCACCAACGATAGGTGTGCCACTGTTCAGGCCAGTAAAATCCTCTTCTCCCCTGCCACCTGCTTTCATTAACACTGCATGTGACAATACCCTCTTGTATTATTTTTTATAACACTATGGGATTATTCACAGTTATGAGCAACAGCAACGATAAAATGATGTTGCACTGCAAGGGGAGGCACATTTATAACGTGCAAACAGAATTTTATCTCAGAGTATAAATAAAGCTATTTCTCATGGGTGTGCTAAAAAACAAAATAAAGTGTTTCCTTGCATGCAAATAAAAATATTAACATGTTAATACATCCCTTCTTCATATTACAAAATTGAGTTCCTTTTTTTTCTCTAACCATAACTTCCAGTTACTATTTATAAAAGTCAGATCATGTCAATTCATCAGAAGAGGGCACAGTGTCACCTGAATCCTGAGACACAACCAGTGAGATCTTAAAAGGGAGGTATGACTTGTATTAAAGGCTCTCTTCGGAGGTTGTATGTCTATAATCTTCAAATACTCTGTCAGTCCTGAAACTGTGTAAGCATTATCTTTTATTTTCACTTATCTCTTATTTATTTTTACTTATGTCTTATTGACAATTTGGAAGGAGGATTCAGTCCTAAATCATTTTCTTTGATCACAACAGTAAAACAAGGATGAGGTATTCTTTAAATTTTTTGGATGACAGTGTCGACCTGGGTATATTTATACCATTGGTATATTTACATTACACTTTTCCTTTAAGTGATTTCATAAAAAAATCTCTCTCCTATAAATGACATAGATCAATGAAGAAATAAATAATTCTGATTATACTGAGGACTCTATGAAAGGCACAGATGTCAGGCTTTTGAAGGCAGTTCCATTCAGGTTTCCTGAAGTTTGTTTCAGCATTGTCACATAATCCCATTACTCAGTAGTCTCTGATCACAGCATGACTGAACCCATAAAGTCCTATTGTATAGCAGCGCTGCATGGACTACTTCAAATGCAGAGTTTTCATCATCAAGGTGTCCAGGAATATTTTGGTAACATACTGTAAGGAAGATAGCTGGATGTCACTGTGGAAGAGGTGTACAGGAACCCCCAAGAACTGTTCACAGTCTGTAGATTAGTAACCTGCAGGATATCCTCCTTTTCGGGTATCTGAAGCTGCTGCCCACTTGCCTTTTGTCCGTACAATACCCTGGACAACGGAACCAGCTCTTCTAGAATATACGACTTGATGATGACGTTTTAGGAGCTCATATTCTACACTCTGCAATAAAGAGGAGAAATCAAACACAAAGAGATGTAAAGAGATAAACACAATATTAACGAACTAATTCTAAGGGCCAGATTTACTTAAGGCCAGTTAACTCACCAGTAAAAATAGCCACACATCGCCATAGTTATTTTTTTATCCTTTCCGGATTCACTAAGGGGTGAGTCAACTCACCAGTAAAAATTGCCACACATTGCCATAGTCGAACGGTGAGTTATTTTTATACTCTCCAGGTTTACTAAGGGGCGATGTGTGTTATAAACTCCGGTGAGTTTGTGTGAAAGTTTGGCAGCGATTTGTATTAAAATAATGTTAAAGTTATGAAAAAAATGTTTCCCAGTAAACTCGCTGGCGTTTGCATTAAACTAGCCAGATAAGTTAAGATAATTGTATTAAAATATCAAATAATAATATGTTAAACATAAAAAAAATAAAAAAAAATAAAAACAAGTACTGTAACATATAAAAACATTACAAAGTGTTAAAAGGGAACTACAATTAAGATTTGGATTGTTCAGATAACCATCTCCAAATGTAAATACTCCAATCAGGAAGTGACCTGTATTTATATAGTACATATGATATGAACTCTGACTAATTTAATGCAAATGCGGTGAGTTTACTGGGAAACATTTTTTCAGCACTTTAACATTATTTTAATACAAATCGCTGCCAAACTCACACAATCTCACCGGAGTTTATAATAACACACATTGCTGTAGTTTCAAACTCGCTAGTGAAACTCGCCCCTTAGTAAATCCGGAGAGTTTTAAAAAAATTTTGCCTTTCAACTACAGCGATGTGTGGTGATATTTACTGGTGAGATAACTCGCCCCTTAGTAAATCTGGCTCATGGTGTTTACTTGCTGAGCAATTGCCAGCGATTTCATCAAACTCTCCACTCACAACCACCTCTATTTTCTCTGGCGAATTTTGGCCCATTCTCCAGTGAGTTTCAAACTCGCCCCTTAGTAAATCCAGCAATTTGTATGTTTGAATGTAAAAAATTGTCAGAGTGAGTTGAACTACGGCGAGTTTCAAAATCCATCATCTCCGGCGAGTTTGGTGTGAGTTTGCATTACAATATATGGCGAGTAAATACAAGCAATCCCTGTCGAGTTTCACAAACTCGCCCTTAGTAAATCTGGCCCTAAGAGGTGATGACTAACCTTTGTCATGGTTTCTTCTATGGTGGTGTCATTTGGGAATAATTGATTGTGAATTCTTGCAATTTCCACTGATTTCTCAATATCATAACCAAACCAGATTGAATTTATAATGACCTGCAAAAAAAGAAGACACACTGACACCAGGGATGCAGACTCTCCCTGGAGAGCCGGCAAATCTCCCTCAAGTCCCGACCACATGCATAAATTGCGTCATTTAGACCCTCCTCCTGAGATCTCCTGGAGGGAGGAACTGAGAAGTCGGCAACCCTGACTGACACTCAATGGTCCTCAAATATAGTAATGTATTTTCTGCTGTTCAGTTTCTCTGTATTTGGCACAAGCACCATTTTAACACTAACTGAATGGGATGACATTTAAAAAATGCTAAATGCTATTGGGGAGACAATATAAGATCTATGTAAAGCTGGGCACACACTACACTTTTTTCACCCAATAATTGGTCTAATTACACGATGAAAAGCCCAATTCAAACAATATCGTGCAAGTGTGTGTGCAAACAATGGACTGGATCTAGACCTAGCTAAGTGCTTGAACTTAGTTACTCCTGGGCTAAACCATGTTGATTGCAGGGGAGTCATATTTCATCTGTTGCAAACAGTATTAGAGTTGAGAGGTGATGTTTCCTATCCCAAGTCTAAATAACAGTGTGATAGTAAAGCTGGTCAGTATCTGTTTGCAGTAAGCAATTCAAAGCTGTATCCCTGCATGCAAAGAATACAATTAACTTGACTCCCCCTGAAATCAACATGGTTTAGCCCAGAAGTAACTAAGTTCATGCACTTAACTAGATCTGGATCCAGTCCAATATCCTGTGATCGCTTGAGCTATTGTTTGAACAGATTTTATAGGCAGTCTAATTTGCCCGATGAACGATGGCACGATATTGTGAGAAAACTGCTTTTCTTACCTTGTATTCAGTTGATTCCCTTTCCTCTTACTACAGCCGCAGTTCCTTCTGCAATTTTATTGTAGTGTGTGTACGGAGGTTGTATCGTTAGTTAAATTGTGTAACATGTTGGCGGTTAGAAAAAGTTTGTAGTGTGTTCCCAGCATTAGGCTCATAAAATGCTAGCATAACAACATTACAGCAAAAAAACACAGAATTCAATTGTGTACACGGTATTCACTTCTGATTGGAAATAATCAGATAAACAAAACTATTAGCCAAGAGAGAAGGGAAAAACATTTAATATTAAAGAAAAAAAATCTCAATATTCGAAGAGAATATTGAGGCAATGATAAAGAGGTGCATGCAAATAACTATGCATCAAGCCTCCTGTAAACATGGATGGGTTTTATAAGCCGTGTAATTTGCCCAATGAACGATGGCACGATATTGTGAGAAAACTGCTTTTCTTACCTTGTATTCGGTTGATTCCCTTTCCTCTTACTATAGCTGCAGTTCCTACTGCAATTCTATTGTAGTGTGTACGGAGGTTGTATCGTTAGTTAAATCGTTTAACATGTTGGCGGTTAAAAAAAGTTTGTAGTGTGTTCCCAGCATTAGGCTCATAAAATGTTAGCATAACAACATTACAGCAATAAAACACAGAATTCAATTGTGTACACGGTATTCACTTCTGATTGGAAATAATCAGATAAACAAAACTATTAGCCAAGAGAGAAGGGAAAAACATTTAATATTAAAGAAAAAAAATCTCAATATTCGAAGAGAATATTGAGGCAATGATAAAGAGGTGCATGCAAATAACTATGCATCAAGCCTCCTGTAAACATGGATGGGTTATGTACGATCTAAAGGTACAGGCAACGGTAACTCTGGATGACTATTCAAAGTATAGCACATAGCATACGGCACAAAGCAGCTAAATTCAAAGCAGCCATATAAGTAGTGCAAGTACAGGGCAGTACACTGTAATGTACGCTGTAAATAGAGGTTATGTTTTCATAAATGTATGTGTTTATAAAATATTTTATACCTTTTATGTTACATTTGACTTATGAAATTCTAATAGAAGTGTTTAAAATAGGTCATGGAGTGTCAGAGCCTGGACGAGACCTTTGTGTCGTGCAAATTTATTGACGTAAACTCTGTTTATTTCTGTCTAAGTTTAGCTCTGGATCAGAGCTTGGCATGCCCTTATTGTACACTGACTTTATTCCTTCCATCCCAAAATACGCCCTTTGTAACGCAAGTGGGCACAGCTCATGATTCACTTAGGTCTGAATCGGGCGCATCACTTGTGAGCATGCCCAGTGCAAAACCATGCCATGATATGCTACACGAGCTGAACTGGCCCCTGAGTGTATGAACAAGGATTTCTTTATCTCCTGTCTGAAAGGCTACAATTACATGTGGAACCAAGATATGAAGAAAATAGCATAAACTGATAATAACAGATAAAATCTATTTCTATTATTATTATTAGACATGTGAACACATGTTGTGTTTTCTTAAATATTTATGAAATATGTGCATATCAGTGGCATTTACACCCCCACTTTCAGGAGATTTGCTATCATTTGTTCTGTGTAACTGCTGTGGCAGTTGGTAGCAGGGACTTAACATTAACATTAGGTCACACCAGCGTCACACTGAAGGAGAGAGTGAGCGTGCCATGGAGGAGAGATGGAAGGACGGAAACCAGCAAAGGTACAGGTAAAGTAAAGTAAAGTATAGGACTTATAGTGGGTCTGGAGAAACATAAGGGGGAATACTGAGAGGCTTGGGAGACATGAGGGATAATATTGGGAGGCTGGCAACACAAAAGGGGGAAATTTGAGAGGCTGGAGAGACATAAGGGGGGATATTGAGAAGCTGGGGAGACGAGAGGTAAGACTGGGAGGCTGGAGATACATAAGGGGAAGAGATTGGATGGAGTGAATCTTAATTGTGTTAGTGACAACATATCTTTGTGAAGCTGGGTTTTAGGCTGTTACTGTAATAACAGGCAAGTACTGTTCAAATATCAGTGTGGAACTGGAAATAAGGGTGGCAGTGTATAAGCAGATCCCAAGCTTCTCAACAGATGCACATATCCATTTAAATAAGCTAAATTAAATATTTGATAACCAAGCACATTTTTGTACATATTGTTTTTTTATTTTGTTGCCATGGACATACATCTACTTCTTTCTTTAGCAGTAGGGCAACCTCTAGGATCTTTTTCCCTGTCCTGGGCCTAGGGACAATCTTTGACTTTTATGTGCATCATGGACATTATCTTGATCTGTCCACTTGGGGCTGCTATTGGACCCTTAATTAATTAATTAATTATCTTTCACCTGGTCAACCTGCACACATAGGACTTCCTCTCCCTGAGTAGTTTGCTGGTCATTAGTTATCACATGTTCCTGGTGGATGCATGCTCTCTAATCTCCTGCCTGTTATACAGATATTTGCTTACCTCTACCCCAGCAATCTCTGAAACGTTTAGCTTTTGGAGAAATAAGTAAAATCTCTGAATGAGAGTAGGGACTAATACTTATTCTCCAGCAGTAAGATGCAATGTCTTCCTTTGGGGTGACACTACAGCTTGTCTGAAGAGGGTTGCCTGTGTACAAGCACACAAACTATTAACTCAGATTTGTGAGTTATGCTCAATACTGTGCTGGGTTAACAGAGGTATTGCTGTAGTGCAGTGATAACAAGCGCCACATGCCAAATATATTTCTAAATAGACCCTATATGACATTTAAAAAAAACTTTAAGTAGCACTAAAGTCTGAGAAAAAGAAAAGAGATACAATTATTTCCTAGTGTGCAGCACAGTGGCTCAGTGAGTAGCACTTGGGCCTCATGAGTTCGATTCCCGGACTAGATCTTATCTGTGTGGAGTCTGTATGTTCTGCGTGGGTTTACCCCGGAAGCTCCGGTTTCCTCCTACACACCAAAAACATGCTGGAAGGTTAATTGGTTTCTGACTAATACCACGTTCACATTACCAGCCCTGCAAATCCCCGGGGGTTTTCAAACCCTGGGGATTTGCAGGAACACGCCGGGCTGCCCGTTCACACTGACAGCGGTGACCCGGCGTTTTCCCAGGTCACCGCTGTGCAGTGCAGCCGCAGGACCTGGCTTTCTCCGCAAACCCCTTCTTTTTAACCGGGTCTAAGACCCGGCTAGAGAGAGCCGGGGTTTGCGTTCAGATTGCCAGAAAATGCCGGGGTTTTCATGAAACCCGGCTCTTTCATGAAAACCCCGACTTATAGCTGGTAATCTGAACGGGGTATAAATTAACCCTAATGTCTGTATGTACGTTTTAGGGATCTTAGTATGTATCTCCAATAGGGGATGATGTGAATGCTTAATGTTCTCTGTAAGGCGCTGCGGACAATTTGTGGTGCTATATAAATAATGGTTAATAAAAATAATAATAGTTTGAATGATTCAGAATTTAGCCTACTTTTCAGTGTTTTCACAAGCTATGATAGTCACATGATCATGATCATGCTAGTTGTGATTATGGGCTGGATCCAGACTTAAGTGCTTGAAATAGTTACTCCTGGGCTAAACCATGTTGATTTCAGGGGGAGTCAAGTTCATTGTAGTCTTTGCATGCAGGGATATATCTTTGAATTGCTTACTGCACACAGATACTGACCAGCTTTACTATCACACTGTTGACTTGGGAT
>WWET01000160.1:193597-208442 GCA_011038615.1 Limnodynastes dumerilii | reverse complement strand
AAATGAATATCAGGGAGATTGTAAGAGCACTATCAAGGTGCTGCACCAAAGGGGTGTGTCCTGTAGCACCAAAGAGGTGTGTCCTGTGAATAGCTCCACCCATAGGTGTATCTAGGAAAACTCTTTTACAATGTCAGTTCAGTATTTATGGATTATCAAATTGTCAGTGAATACTTTCATTACTATCTTTATAGAAAAGCTAAAAGTGACGCTGCAGCTGATTAACAAGATTCTTCATTACATCTTGGATGAAATTGGATTGGTCATCTCCATAGACCTCAAAGGATGAAATTAGAATCAGGGAGATTACCAAACACTTCAGGGAGTCAGGGAGATCACCCAATCTTCAGGGAGTCTCCCTAATATTCAGGGAGAGTTGGCAACTATGGTATATAGGAATCAGTTCTTGGACAATTCTTTTTCCTATCTATTATTTGTTGTTATTTCTTAGTGATCTCAAATAATGCAAATGATACATAAATATACACTGGATCCAGACTTCCGAGCACAACGTCAGTGGGAATGATAGCGAATCACTGCTCTATCCACACATTTGTGTGAGCTCATGTAAAACCACTCTCCTCAATCACATGAAGTTCCAAATCCCAGTTTATCAATCTGTTCCTTTTTAAAATTGCTACAGTCTGGATGTTGCAACAATCAGGTAGCTCACCCTTGCTGAACATTTACACACAAAGCTCCTCTCATTTACCACCACAACATGCACTGCTGTTGGAAAAATCAGAATGAGTACTGAGCAGACTGAAAGCCGATTGTACCACTAAAAGCGCGTGTGTGCAAAGTTCCCACAAAGAGGCAGTTTCAGATGCAAGTGTCGGAAAACACAGATCTTACAGGAACTTGGATACGGTTCAATATTACTTTGTATTACCTATTGTACTTATTTACTGAAATCCAATCTTACCTCAACTTGTTCTGCACCCATATACTGTGATAACTCACTCTGATATCTATAGACTATTAGAGCCTATTATTAATGAGAACAACTATTATTTCCTCAGGACTATGGCCCACAACTCAATCCTATTACCAAATCATGGACCTGATCCAACATTAATAGAACATTCCATACATTAACCCTTTTTCCCCCCATAATGCTGCACATAGGAGAACAGGGCAATAGCGGATGGTGAATCCATGGACAGGAGCCTGCCTTAAGTATTCTGCATTGATCTCTGTGTGGCAGAATAATGATTTGTACGTAAGGGCTTCAATAGCAAACGTAGGATTTGGAAAGGGGGGCCTACAATGCGTGTAATACATGTGGGGTACATTATACCTCCCAACATTCTGGAGCCCAAAAAACGGGACAAAAACTCCACCCTGTCCAAGCTCTGCCCCCGTCCCGCCCACATGACTTGTCATGTTGCACAAGGAAAAAATTAAAATAGTAATAAAAAAAAAACAAAAAACCTGCCTCCAGTGTAGCCAACTCATTGGGACAAACAGGAAGGCAGTCGGGACAGTGGCACAGTCATGCGAAATCAGAACTGTATCGCTCGAATCAGGACAGTTGTGAGGTATACATTAGAGGCCTGGACATGGCATACATATGCCAATTCCAGACCCACAATATACCCCACACAAAACTAGCCCCTAGCTTGCTTGTGTGTGTGTGTGTGTGTGTGAGAGAGTGTGTGTAAGTGTTAGGGAATTGAACTGTAATGTGGCAGAGGTTGGGACCGTATTCAGAGATCCGTTTTTCCGGGAAGATCCGTGTGTATTTTTACGATCCAATGAAGTGTGCATGCATAGTAACTAAATTTACGCAATCTATGTTGATTTTACACACAGAAGTCCAGTAGGCACCAACTTGTGAATTGCACGTGGGAAGATCCGTACAAAGGAGCGTGTTTATAATCCGTTCGTCAGATCTGTGTAAGTGTGTGTGGGGGAGGGGGAGGCATTTAAATGACCATTTCAGGGCACTGTTGGGCGCGGTTAGTTAGATACGCACATACGGATCTATTATACGCACGGAAATGCCCACTTAAAGAAACGGGCGCTCGAAGCACTCGTAAGTCACAGTCAGTCTGAATACGGTCCAAGGACTGTTTCAAATTGTAAAGAGCTACTTAATATGATGACTTAATATTTTTTTAGGTGATTTATAAGTTACTTCTTTCACATATTAAAATATTAGTTTTATATTGAAGATTCACATCTAATAGCAATAGTAGAGCATATTACACAAGAGCTTGTGTCAGAGCATAAGCACTGTTGAATTTTTTGTGACCCATTAACCATCCTTCACCTGCTTCCCTATTGCATCACAGGCCATTACCTTCTTCCTGTATATCAGTCTGCCCACATGGCTGCAAAGTCACGCCCCTTTCATGGCACCTACATAGCCACGCCCCCTTTTTATATTTGCATTTGTTATTTAGGGTAACCAGAAACTCCCCTTAGGTGCACCACTGGGCTTAGCCAAGTCCTTACAGTACAGTTTAAATAGCTATGCCCATGAACTATGCACATCTTTTACGCATGATGAGTGGGCTAGCCCCCGATGCAGAATTTTTGGTCTGTGCATGTGTAGGAAAGTCAGCTGGTTTTCTGAAGTCTGAATCCAGACCCATGTCACCAACTTTTCCCTCTCTTCTTATACTTATACTCATATTCAGAGTCTCATCTGACACTTTTTAATCTTTTGTTGTACAGGAAATTAATGGAAACTCTTATCCCCTACTTGATGAATTATTAAAACTTACAATAAACAGGCCTCCTTGTTTCCCAACTTGTTCTTTCAGATCACGCCTTATAAACTTTCTCCTGGCATCCTATCAAGTCTTCCATTAACAAAGTGCCACTGCTTGCCTACAAAACCATCCACCCATGTATGTATTTATTTCAGTCAGGGATATAGTAAATAAAATGTGCTCAGGCATTCTGTTTATATATACCTGCCAATACATGAATGGGTATAATATAATACATAATGGGTATAATATGGAGAAGATACCTTTGGACTATTGAGTTATCTGATTTGGATATATTATATTACACTTGTTATAAACTATATAACATGTACAATTTTGTTAAACAATGTATAACTAGTACTAAGGAATATATACATACAAACATACATACATTTTATAGGCCTTGGCTAGACCAGAAAAACACAATTTCTGTTTCATGTACAAACTAATGTTATTGAATAATCTTCAGAAGAAATGACACTGAGAGCAACAAAGCATCCAAAATGATGATGCTGTGTACATTGATGACCTTCCTACCAGAGTGACGTGTCCTGTTCAATAACTTCCTTGGATGCGGACAGACCTTGGGACAGACCCAACCCAACAGGAAATCCCTCACGCGCCAATTTAATGCTTGGCTCAAAAAGTCGTTTCCATGGCAACTTGCCGTGCCGTTGGTGTGCAATGTAGTATCCTTTCACCTCTCCTGGCACCGCTATGGACAACCCTCCTGTAGAAGATAATGGTGTCAAAGAAAAGTAAACTTTAACAATAAAGCACAAAGAATCCCTAATAATAATAATAATAATAATAATAACAGTAATAATGAAAATATGATTAGGAGAGACAAAATGGGTTGTGAAAAGAGCTGTAACAAAAATAAGTATGGAATTGAGCTGAAACTCAAAATTGTGAGGTTCAAATACAAGAAAAGGTACTGTATTCATAGAGCAATGAAGCCCATGTGCCCTATTTTTTCATTGTGTACATAGAGAATAAGAGAACAAATAGAAGAAAAAAGAAAGAGAGAGAGAGAGAAAGTCAGAGATGATTTCCTGTGTTTTTATCTAAACAATGATCATCATTTTTTATTACCACCAAAATTTTGATTATTTTTATTGTAAACCTACTATTGTAAAAGAGGACAATAAAACTTGACCTTATACAACCTTTATCCACATACCAACATAATAAAAGGATTTGAATGTATGAGTAGGATTTATTGCAGGAAGTTGTACAATTTTCTATACAAGACTGGACAAGACAAGTATTCTGGCCCAACAAAGTCTTCTAGAAAGGTACTGTAATACTGTAATTCTTTAATACTTCAACAGATCTAAACAGAGACATCAATCTGCTGCTTTCACTAGATATCAGGCACATAATAAATGTAATTATGCTATATTTATATACATTATACATACATACACATGGTTTACTACAAAGCAAATGAATATTCATAAAAAGCAAGGATATAAGACTAATAAGCAGCTATAAAACTGTAATAAGTCAGATTGAATACTGATAATAGTCATTATATAAAAGTAAAACAGACTATTTATTACAAGCATATCTGCAATGTGCAATATTTATTTCTTGTTACTATATTACACAAAAACAGACATTTTATGTTGTGAAGAGACTAGAATTATAATAAGTTTATCCTAAAAGATAATGCATTAAAAAGTATTTGGGTAAGTAATAAGGTGGATATTTAATGAAGCACATAGGGGTTAGCTCTGTCTGTGCATCTTCGAGCACCACAAGATGTAATTAAATCCTCCGATAACATATAAACTAATATTCCAAGTTAGCCTTTGACACTTCATTTTTTCACTAATTTTATCAACATTTTGACAGATGATACAAAACTACATGTGAACACCTTTATGTTATATACTGTAAAATATATGTTGTATCATAGCTGTTTTTGCCAGATGTTCGGACCCAATATGTTAATGGACAGTTAAAGGTAGAATTGGGCTGTGCTCAGGCAGAAACCATCTCACCATAAAACATGGTCTACTTTCATATTTACATAGGGCTTGAAATTAGTTACTCCTGGGCTAAACCATGTTGATTGCAGGGGAGTCATATTTCATCTGATGCAAACAGTATTAGAGTTGAGAGGTGATGTTTCCTATCCCAAGTCTAAATATATTGTAATAGTAAAGCTGGTCAGTATCTGTGTGCTGTAAGCAATTCAAAGATATATCCCTGCATGCAAAGAATACAATTAACTTGACTCCCCCTGCAATCAACATGGTTTAGCCCAGGAGTAACTCATTTCAAGCACTTACTTAAGTCTGGATCCAGCCCATAGTCTCTGAATCAGTGGACAAAGAGCAACATCTCTGATCAATAATCACAAACTGTACTGCATGTCAATTGCAGAAGAGGCCTCAGCTTTGTTCTTTTGAGAACCAAGCACCTACTAACTTTTTCTCAGTGATGCCATAATACTCTGTAATACTAGTAATTTCTAGTAGGCAACAATCATTGAAGTAATGCCAAAATGGCTATTAGAAGACAGAAAAAAGGTTAATAGCTAAATTACAGTTTATGTGATCTAGGTTTTTTAAGCTTAAAAATCATAATTCTTTAAAAGATAAAGTCTTTCCATTATTTTGGTTTGCTATGTTTACATCTTATTATTAGATAGTTTTGAGTGTTTATGTTTCTGAGTAAACATTATTTTGTTTTTTCCAGTGTTTATTAAAATGTGCACATTCCAGTCCCCTATTTTGTCCTGTTTTTCCAGTGTTTATTAAAATATGCACAACACAGTCCCCTATTTTGTCTTTTTTTCCCAGTGTTTATTAAAATGTGCGCATCATGGACCCTTGGGCACATAGTAACATGATTTATGTAATATGTTCCTTGTACTGTGACATCTAGATAAAGTATACAGTGCCAAAAATTGTTATTTGCTTCTTTGAGGCCAAGAACCCCGACATTTGCTTTAAAAACTATGGAAACGTTTTTTTCTCACTTCAGCTTTTCTCTTATACACGATGTACTGTGCATCTGGTCAGGGGATCTGGACTTAGTTAAAGATTTTTTGGGGTACATCAACAATAACCCCTATAATCTCATCTTCACATCAGAGATCAGCCAAACATCTGTAACGTTCCTCGATCTACAAATTGAAGTGAAGGAAGGAAGATTCATCACAAAGACACAACTTGTTGCGCATCATTCCACAAGGCCAGTTTTGCAGAATCAGAAGGAACTGCACTGAAACAGCAGATTATGACCAACAAGCAGAAGACCTTAAACAAAGATTTCTTGAGAAAAATTATAACAAATAACAGGTGGAAAAGGCCTTATCTACATGCAGGTCCCTAGATCCAGTAACACTCCTGGACAATGGTAAGAAGAAAAAGCCAACTGAAGGAGGTCTGGATAAGACATGTTTTGTAATCTGCTATAACAGCAACAACAAGAGACAAACAGTGTTTGAAAAAACATTGGCCTATTTTATTAATAGACTCCACCCTCAAAAGTATCCTGCCATCAAAACCAAGAGTGATCTATAAGAGACCACACACTTTGAAAACAATACTGGCACCAAGTGCCAATCCACCAACCACTTCCCACCTAACCACATGGTTAGGGAAACCAACACCAGGCTTTCGGTACTGAATAAAATGCATTAACTGTAAAAACCTTAAAAAGAATAGCACCCAACCTATTGTGGAATTCAAGTCTAATACGACCAACAAGTTTTTAAAAATTAAAGACAACATTACATGTGACAACAAGGAGGTAATTTATCTCTTAGAATGCCCGTGCGGGCTTCAATATATTGGACGGACCATCAGATGCCTGAAGGCAAGAATAGCCGAACACGTGAGGAATATAAAAAACCAAATGACCACGCACAGCGTACCCCACCACAAGAACAAACACCAACATGATCCGTCCACCCTTAACTTCATAGGGATTAAGAAAGTACAGAAGAATTGGAGAGGTGGAGATTATTTAGCACAGATCACCAAAGAAGAAACAAGGTGGATTTTTGACATGCAAACCCTAGAACCTAAAGATCTTAACATTGAACTAGACCTGGGGTCTTTTCTGTTCTAATAAGGCTCCATCCCTCACCCCTTCCACTTCTCCCCCTCTATACACTCTCCTCCCATACGTCCCCTCCTCAATTTTTGAGGACGTACAGAGGGGTGGCTATTCAGACCCCCAACCAGGGTTATACATGCCAAATATGTGATATATTTCTATTCACGTGCAGCTGCCTCTTTACGGCTTTATATCTCAATGCGTACTTTAGCTCAACCTATCTCTGTGTTTATCAGCAGACACCACTAACCTCTCCTTTGTTTTTGGTGTGATTATATATATTATATTTCATACTGTTGATATTTTATTTTATTGTGTTGTCCATTGAGGTTCATATAGAGATATATCTTTTATGCTTCTTCAATATATCTACAATTTATTGTGGTGAGCCTTTTATATTACTGCCCTTTAAGTTAGCAACACCTTCCCTTTACCTTGAAAGAACAAAATATAATGTTTCTGGAAATCATTAATTCACCAATTAATCAATTAAGCAGCACAGCATCATGAATAGGAGTTCTACTAAACCCTCCTCACTCTGGACCAAAGATTTCCCTTATGAAGCCCGATTTACACAGGGTAAAAACGTGTAGGAAGACTTTCCACTAGAAACGAGAGCTCTACCAGTCTGTAATAGTGAGAAAAAGAGTGCTTTGACAGAAGGAACTCTAAACCCGCTACCTCTAGGACCGTGGAGTGCATGCCCGGGCCTGCAAAGCGGGAACACAGACTACACGGCAGCAGGAACACGTCTGTACAGAAGCTCCACAGCCAGGGGCACAGACCGTCCACTTTCCCCGCCACAGTCTAAAGAATTACAAGGGCTAAAGACACATCGGAGCAGATTAAAGGTAAAAGTTTCAAGACTTTTGCACCATCTCTCCGTTGCTCCAGCCGGGCTGCCTGTCAGCTCACTGCTATTCACCCCGCTGGCACATTGCAGCAAAGCGGTTGGAACAAACTTACATTACAGCCTAACCACGGCTGATTACACACCAAATTGGAACTTCACGTTATTTTGGAGACTTTATACTGTGTTCCATCACTAACTATTACCAACACCGAGGACATGTGATTTATTGATACCTTCACAGACCTTCACCAAAAATATTTGCAAAGACAGACTCTTTTGGTCACCTGTATTTACCATGCCAATGTTTGTATTTATATTTGGCTAACCTTTGTGTCGACAACTGGAATTATTAATGCTTTCTTATGTTGTGGCATTTGTGATATTTCATTTGTAACCACCTCAGTCCAAGGTGTTTAACAATCAGATTCCCATACCATCGTCATTGACTTATGTACATCGTCCTATGGATGGACTAGTGTTACTGTATCCACATACTTGCTGATTGTTTTCAGATGGGCATCAATTCCACAGTTCTTCTAACAGAACCTCTCCCTAGCTCACCGATTTATATATTTATTTTATTCATTTATTCAATAAATATTACTGATTTTGTTTGTGTGCATGTTTTAAGGAGCGCGGGAACATCCTTCCCTTTTCTATTTTCTATAGAAAGCCTCCGCAGGAGATCTCAAAAGGGTTTTTTTGGGAATCCCCCTCCCTTGCCCACATTATTTTGGTTGTGAAGCCAATTGTGTAAATTATATAGCAGCTTTTTATATGCACTCCATAAGGGTGCATATTAAAATCCGCAAATTTTGGCTATCGAAATAGCACAATAAGCATTGCAAGCAAAATAACGCAGGCTTTGCGTTCAATTGAATCAGCCCCAAAGACTTTATACCCCTCTATACACCAAACATTCATTATGCCAAATTTATGTATTATGAATGGAGCAAGTGGTAAAATTAATTCATCCTTTTAAATAAAATAAAAAATGGATCATTATTAATCTAAATTACGCACAAACTGCTGTGCTTTGTATGCAGTGTTATCGTATTTGGCCGGGACTATTGATTGCATGATACCAAAATTGTGGTCATACATAACTGCTGTGTAGCAGATTACACTATAAAATGCTCAGACTCAATTTCTCATAAAGCTTCACAAAAAGGACATTAAGGGCCTAATTCAATTAAAAATAAGTGTTGCAATAGACGGGAAAAAATTAGTGCTGCGTGTTTTCCCGTCTATTATGGTAGCGGATTTTTATGCGCTCCTCTATGAGGCGCACACAAAAATCTCTGCTGAAAAACACGTGGCATTAGCTTCGCACCCGAGTTATTCGCTGTGCAAAGCTAATTGTATTAGGCTCTAAGACAGTGATGGCGAACCTATGACATGCATGTCAGAGGTGACACGCCAAGACATTTTGACTGACCCGCAGTCAAAATGTCTTTGCGTGTCATCTCTGACACGAGTGTCATAGCTTCTACTGATTGCGGCGGCAGCGGATGTCGGCGGCGGTCAGTGGCGGGGTAAGGGATGGGGAGAGGTGGTATCAGCTGCAGGGGATATGGCTGATACCGCCTATCCCCCCTGCAGCACCTGATTGGATCAAAATGATCCAATCAGATGCTGCAGCCTAGGACACAGTGAGTGACGTTGCGTAACCTAGGTCACGCAGCGTCAGAGCGGGAGGAAGAGAGAGGCACCGCAGAGGAGAGCAGAAAGCAGAGGTAAGTTTATTTTAAGTTTAAATTATTAAAAAAGGCTGGGCACTAATAAAGGGGGCAAAAAGGCTGGGCAAAAAAGGGGACAATAAGTCTGGGCACAAAAGGGGCAAAAAGGCTGGGAACTAATAAAGGGGGCAAAAAGTGCCAAGGGCTGGGCACAAAAGGGCAAAAAGGCTGGGCACAAATAGGCTGAGCACAAAAGGGCAAAAAGGCTTGACACTAAAAGGTTGGGCACTAAAAGGCTGGGCACTAATAAAGGGGGCAAAAAGTGCCATAGGCACTTAAAAATGTAACTCTTTCTTTACTAGGGCTGCAAATATCACAAAATTATGGATATTTCTAGAACTGACATGCCACTCGAGGTAAACTAGATTTTATTCCGAATTTTGACACACCAAGCTCAAAAGGTTAGCCATCACTGCCCTAAGATGTATATTGACATAATGAGTGAGCTAGTAGGTCATTTAAGCACAGTGTTACAGGTGACGTCTACCCAGATGCAGTCTAAGTAGGAGTCTGGTTTTCACTGGAGGACCCTGTGGGTGGGGATAAACTGGGCTGCACAATCCTAGCAGATTGTGGCCCCTTTGAGACCACTCCCAAGAATGCTAAAGCACAAACTCCAACGAGGTTCCCAGAGACAGAGACTACCCACAAGAATTCAGAGTTGCAAAGAGGTTAATAGAAAGAATCCCAGTGAAAATACATGACTTGTACAGCAGTGTATATGAAAAACATTGTGCATAAAGGTTAGATGGAATAAGCCCCACAAGATCATGACAAAATACCAGAGACAAGTGCACTCCCACAACTGATGCTTCAAGGAAAAGGACAGAACCAGGAGTCAGGAACAAGGTAAGTACTGGAGAAGACAAGGTATGCACACAAGACAAAAACAAGGAGAGGTAAAGAGCAAACTCAGAGATTCTACCATGCCAAGATACAAGAGAACTATTATATGCTATAACCGGCAGTGTGGTATAGCGCTACCATTTCTTAAATAGAGGCTGCTGACCCAGGGCCGCCATTAGAATTTGTGGGGCCCAGGACTGACAAAATATGCAGGGCCCTGGCCCCTTCCCCCAGTTCCAAAAATGAAAATGAGTCTCTCTTGCAGCTCTAGGGTGCAGTCCGACGGCGCTCCAACCCTGATGACGTCACACGTCGTGACACCATCACCCAGAGTGCCGCAGATCTGTAATGCAGACCTTTGGATCTGTAATGCAGAGGTCTGAAACGCAGGGCATGTCTGCCAGGAAAGTATAAAAATGCAACGATTTTTCTACTAGTGTCCTGGGCAGGACAGAGAGGAGGCCAGGGGCTATCCCGGGCCCCCTCTCTGTCCGGGCCCAGGACACTAGGCCCGGCTGTCTCTACCTGATGACAGCCCTGTTTTGACCCCTGATTGGTTATCAGCCTTCACACCCCGAATTGGAATGGTTGTCCTGGCTGAATCCTAGCGGCCAGGATACCAATAAGAATCAGCAGAGAGGGTGCGCACATGCCACGGAAGTTGTGTATTTATATACATGCTGTTGCACTGCACGTGGTATGGCATGGGCGGGGATGGAGGTAATGCTTATGCGCTGTCACGGTTAGCGAGACAGCATGTAACACAGTTACCAAGCAGCAGAGCCACTGTCACAAATTGTGGTCCCTGTGAAGAAACAAAAATATAACATATCAGACGCCAAAATTATTGTGACGACTTGACCTTCGGACCTATTAGAAAATGATCTGTGTAACTTTGCCTGAATCTATCTGTGATGTCATTTACAACCTGTATCCCTGTGTACAAAATATCCAGATCTTATGGAGGGCAGAACATCCTACATAAAGCTCTTGTGCACAGTACTAATCGAGATTATAATGCTTTGTTTACATTTTCTGTTCTTATTCACTTGGTTTGCATTGTGCTATTTTAATATCTTAATAAATCCTTTGTATGCTTTGGAACCACATCAGTCTTGCTGGACTTCCAATTATTTACCACTAATATTGCATAAACCAAAACAATATATCCATACATTCATGAAAGCAATAAACTACAGCCTTATTCGGTTGTTTGCTGGACAAGGCAGTCCTTTTGCAATTTAGTAGAAATGGCCATACTTTTTTGTCTTTACTTTGCTCTCCAAACCATTGACTCTTATGTAAATTATCTTTGAACATTATATTTTCCTCACCTTTTTGCGATAATGCAGTGCTATTGCCAAACATTTCCTTAGTGGCATTTATTGGGGCAGTCTCACGGGCATTAATTACCTCTGCCTTGCCTGTTAAGGATAAAAAATAGATAGCAACAAGATTAAAACTAAACAACTAGACCTTGATGATTCAAAGGTAGGCAGATGACAAACAATATTTCCCCTGTAAGACCCAATCAGAAGCTTTGTAAATAAGAGTTAATTTGTTATTCAGAAAGTTATGTAGTTGTGTAGAGAATTTCACATCTGCGCATCTGTATTTCCCGCCACATCTATGATCTCTAACCACCTTCTATTCAGAATAGACAGTGGTGCTAATTTCCCTTCCATAAATGGACTTGGCTTTTACACCAATTGATTTTATCCTTTTAATGGTTTGCATATTGATTGCTGAATTTTCTACAACAGTAGAAAATACTCCTTAATATGCACTGGGTGAACTGTGTGTGTCATGGATAAATGAGGTCAAGTGTAAGGATTTGGCCTGGACTAGTAGGTGCTGTGCAGTCGTTTGGGGTGTGATTTATCTTACTATAAAAGCAGGAACTCATCCCCTTGTTTCCACACCCAAGTCACATATGTTCTAACATTTACTGTGTTTGTTCTAAAACAGTATAACAAATTATTCAGTATAATACAGGTACATTTCTGAGTGATGATTGTGTTGTTCCTTTTCACTCACACATACACTGATTCAGAACTATCTGTTAGTTAGGTGCAAATATGCCTAACTAATTGTGTGGTACACCTTAATATTGGATGCCTGTGACCGCTACACCTTACATGCCCAGTGCAAAAAATGCTATCTAATTGTACAAAATACAGAATATTTTCTTTTGAAATACATCACAGAATTCAGCCCCATTTCTTTAAAAATAAAAAAAATCGAAATAACTTATTAAACAGGGACATAGGGTCCGATTCACACTTAGGAAAGCGTTCAATTCTTAAATATACGCAACTAGTAGCAAGGCGACTTCCACGGCATGCACCTGGTTTTTAGGTTCTAAAGAGACTTACGAATGCCAAAGGGCTCCCTTATCCTTAGGTTCCTAGTTGTGTGCGTAGGGCGGCTAATTACGAACGTCACTGCATAACCGTGCCCAGATTTGCTCATTTAAATGCCTCCCTCCACCCAATCTTCGTATATGCGGACTTAGGGCCTGATTCAGACTTAAGAAGGTGCTTAAAATAAGAGAGGAAAGTCACTCCTGGGCTAAACCATGCTGACTGCAGGGAGAGTCAAGTTAATTGTATTCTTTGTAACATAGGGGTGGTGAGTATTGATAGACAGCGCAGGTACAAATAGGAGTGTAGTATATAAATATTAGGAAATGTGCAGACTAAAAAGTCTAAAACCACTAAATATGTGTATGTGTGCTTTCCATTCACCCATTGTATATAATATCCCATGGTTGAAGTTATATTCTCTATGTTATATTCTATGTGCTATATTCTCTGTTGAAGTTATATTCTCTGTGAAGAAGCACACATACACATATTTAGTGGTTTTAGACTTTTTAGTTTGCACATTTCCTAATATTTATACACTACACTCCTATTTGTACCTGCGCTGTCTATCAATACTCACCACCCCTATGTTACATTGTTTTTCCTTTAGAGTTGGACACTCTTTGAATATTCTGAGCTGCAGTCAGGTATTAGCGCATTTAAGGGACCCCACTCCCCCTTTTTTCTAATTGTATTCTTTGCATGCAGGGATATATCATTGAATTGCTTATTGCACACATATACTGACCAGCTTTACTATCACACTGTTATTTAGACTTGGGATAGGAAACATCACCTCTCAGCACTAATACTGTTTGCAACAGAAGAAATATGACTCCCCAGCAATCAATATGGTTTAGCCCAAGAGTGACTTTACTCTCTTATTTTAAGCACCTTCTTAAGTCTGAATCAGGCCCTTAATCTTTACCGGCGCGCCCTTTCCTTCTTAAATTACTATGAATCTAGCGGTATTAGGTTCATAGTGGTGATTCACAGCATCCCCGTTCCATCGTAGATTGCGTATATAAGTCACTACGCATGCGCTGTATATTCCTACCTAAATATACGCACCTAAAACCCTGCAGAGTCTGAACTGAGAATCTGGTCCATTGATGCCAATCAACACTATCAATGCTGGTCATCATTTTAATCCTAATTCATTTTGTTTGCATGAAACGAATGCAACTCCATAAGTAACTGAACACTTTCAGTCTCATCAGCAGCTTATTATTGTCTGGAATAACTTGTTTGCAAGATATAGTCTGTTTATTTATGTTAAGGCACATGCTCTCATACCTCACAGGAGAAACACACAGCTGTTGTGATTACCTCAGACTATGTGACCAAGGAGCACTTACACTGGCACTTGCCAAGGGGAAAAATATGATGTCAGAATGTTGCAGGGAAACAGATATCATAAATACACAGAGATAGTTTTGCTAGAATAGTACAATAAACCTCTCACTGTTTTGACAACCATCATGTAAAACATTCACTATTTTCCCCACAATGACCTTTCTAAACTGTTAACTTTGTATAATAATTAATAAGTGGTGAAGTAGAGCATGAATGATTTATGCCTGGAGCAGTAAAGTCAGGGTTGCCGACTTTTAAAAGCTTCTGGGAGATCCCAGAGGAAAGCCATAGATGCATGCAGGGGACGGGGCCATTAAGCCTTGCCCCTTGACTATCAATTACCCCTTTCGGGGTTTCATAGGGACAGGGGTGGGGCTGGATGACGCAATTTGCATCATCAAGTCCCTCCCTATCCCTAGCAACACTAGTTGGGCAGGACTTAAGGCCAGGGCCGGAGCGACCCGCTCCGCGAGGGGATGCGGTGCATCCCTGCGCCATGCAGGATAGGCGCCGGACATCCCCCCACACCACGCTTACAGATTGGCAGCGTTTATACAATCTCCTGTATGAACGCTGCCAATCTGTATAGCGGGGAGCGGGGGATGTCTGGCGCCTATCCAGCATGGTGCCGGACACCCCCCACCTCCTCTAAACAGATTGGCAGTGCTCATACAGAAGGTTCCTATATGAGCTGCTGCAGTAATTACAGAGCGTTGCTCACAGCTGCAGCAGCTCATACAGGAACTTCCTGTATGAGCACTCCCTGCCTGCAGAAACAGCGCCGCGGAGGAGGAAGGAAACAGGTAAGTAAGTAACTGAGGGGGACTAGAGGCATATTATGGGGAATACTGGGGGGGGAGGAGGGGAACTGGAGGCATATGATGGGGA
>WWET01000160.1:142121-179191 GCA_011038615.1 Limnodynastes dumerilii | reverse complement strand
TGAGGCCATGGTTTCAGTGAAACCACGGGCCTCAAGTCACTTGCGGGAGATTTGCTGGCTCTCCCGGAATACATTCCGGGAGAGTCGGCAACCCTGAGATACAATGCTTGAAATTTGCTTATTTAGTAAGGTAAAGGAGAACTCTCAATGTGGAGCCTGATGAGAAACATCCAAGAATAGTAAAAACAAAAAGCTAAAAAGGATGCTAGTAAAACCATTAAAAGAATTGTTCTGCCAGTCACTAGCAACTGGAACAATTCAAGTACCTCATCACCATTACCAGCATCTCTGTATTGCAACTCCTCTGCTAACCCTTTGACCTAGAACTGATTCTGGGGACTCGCTTTCAGTTTCCCAGCTTTTGCAATTGCCCTGCTAACCTCTGATTTAGCAACTGCTTCTGTGGTCTTGGTTGCAGTTGTTTTTGTAACTCAGACCAGAGGATTACTTTGTTCCTAATACCTTACTTCCCTGCACTGGTTAAACCGTTTAGATTGTAATATAACATAAACCATTATTTAATCTCCTGTGTTACCTCTATGAGCAATAACTACCTAAGACCGCCTAGCTTCAGTTACCCAACTACAAGGGACTCAGCCCATTTATCCACAACCAATTGACTGTGGCACCCTGCAGATGCCCTGTTAAAGTATTATAGTACAGGCATTATATTTTAAATATATTTATCATCTTGACATGAGAACCACCTCATGAATTGAGCTTATTATCTATATGGACAGTTTTTATAGGGGTTGGATAGGTTTGCACGACACTAAGTAGTTTACATGTGTCATAACACTTTACAGTTTCCTTTCATGGGGGTAGTTCCAGAACAAAGTAAGCTAGCGTAAAAGCGCTCATTAGTACTCATTAGTACTTACTGCGCATGTGCGGGGCAGATGATACGTCACGTAACTCATAGCGTAAGGGCCAAACATGTATCTTCAGCATAACTACGTACGACACCCGTAATTACGCTTTGGAGGCAGCATGAGGCATTTAAATCGTATAGTATGGATGTGCTTAGGCTCGTTAGTACGTGCTGCCTATACGTACGTCAGTACTTACGCTGTGTAAAGTTAAGGTAGGGTTCAGGAACCAGTAAACGGCCAAAGTACGTACAAGTGAGGGGAGTGCATAGTAAATACACTAGCGTAAATACGCAACGTAAGGAAAGCGTAGCTCTGGAGGTCATTTGAAGGAAGACCATTATTTTTGCATCTTCAGGTTTCTTATTGCACTTTTGTCTTTAAAGTGTAGTGTTGCGAGAAACCTCAAATTTCCTTTTTCTGTTACATGTTTACATAACTGTATTAGAGTCTTTGTAAGCTCATGCCAGGAAAATCCTCACCACATATACACTCACCAGGATTTCAGTTTCTACTTTACACTTACTGTAATTTTTAAGCGCGTCATCCTCATTCACATCCTTTATGGTGTTAAAAAAAAGTTTAAATTTTTAAAAATCCATTGTTTCACAACTCACCCCATTACGCAGAGTTCTATTCCATCAGAACACAGTCAGCTCTTGTCTCTCCCAGTGTATACAAACTCATGCTATCTTCCCATGGATGTCTTACATCTAAGAAGTATCTAAACCACTGAATAGTCCCATAATGGTTATGTCACTAGTCAACCTGCTTTATGACTTTATTTTTTTAATAGTCTTTTTCTTTCTTATCCACAGAGCAAAATGTGACACCTTGCTACTGTCACATCTTATGGATGTGCAAAATCCTGTCTCGCTCCTAGGGGCAATCTTGGACTATTGTACACTTCATGGACATTATCCATTAAGCGCACAGCTGGTATACAAGGCACAAGATGATAACAGAGAGGAGATCAGAGAGCATACACACACACCAGGAACTCAGGATAACTACTAATGACCAGCAAACACACAGTGAAAGGAAGTCCTATTTGTGCAGGAAGAGAAGGTGAAAAATAATTTAATTAATTAATTAAACATCCAACAGCAGCCCCTAGGGGCAGGTCAAGATGATGTCCATGAAGCACAAAATAGTCCAAGATTGATACTAGGAGCCAGATTTACAAAGCTGTGGGTTTGGAAATGTGGAGATGTTGCCCAACCAGATTCTAGCTGACATTCTCTAGTATGTAATAGAAAAGTGAGAGCTAGCATTTGATTGGTTGCTATGGGCAACATCTCCACTATGCTAAACCCGCAGTTTAGCAAATCTGGACCTAGAGGTGAGACAGGATATTGCACATCCACAAGATGTACATAGATAGTGACGGCAGATAAAGAGCAACATGGCCCATACAGTCTGCCCAGTTGTTTATTTAAAACTATACTGACCCTAGACCCTATTTACCCTCAATTTAGGATATCCTTATATTTATCCCAAGCATGCTTAAACTGTTCTACTGTGTTAGCCTCAACCACCTCAGATGGGAGGCTTTTCCACTTATCAATCACCCTCTCAGTGAAGTAATTTTTCCGCACATTTCCTCTCAATCTACCACCCTCCAGTTTATATTCATGCCCTCGTGTTCTATTACACCTCTTACTGCTACCCTCCTCTAGCCGGTCACAACCCTTGATATATTTGAAAGCTGCCATCATGTCTCCCCTCTCCCTTCTCTGCTCCAAGCTATACATGTTTAGTTCCTCTAGCCTTTCTTGGTATGATTTGTGCCATGGACCATTTTAGTTACTCTTCTTTGCACAGTCTTTAATGTATTTATGTCTTTCTGGAGATATGGCCTCCAGAACTGAACACAGTATTCTAGGTGAGGTCGTACCAACGATCTATAAAGGGGCATAAATACTTCTCTCTTTCTGCTACTAATTCCTCTCCCTA
The DNA here is from genome assembly GCA_011038615.1 of Limnodynastes dumerilii. NCBI lineage: Eukaryota > Metazoa > Chordata > Amphibia > Anura > Limnodynastidae > Limnodynastes > Limnodynastes dumerilii. The sequence goes on along the minus strand of WWET01000160.1, from coordinate 176,366 downwards.
TGCAACCAAGAATCTGACTTCACTTTCTTATTGCTTTGTTACATTGCTTGGCTACCTTTAAGTCACATGAAATAAAGACTCCTAGATCCCTTTCCTCCTCAGTAGATTCTAATGTAGTGCCATTAAGGATACATTGAGCCTTTGGGTTTTTGTGCCCCAAGTGCATGATTTTGCATTTTTTGGCATTAAACTGCAGTTGCCACACTCTTGACCATTCCTCCAGTCTACCTAGATCATCCCTCATTTTCTGTACCCCTCCTGGCATGTCTACCATTACATATCTTTGTATCATCTGCAAAAAGGCATATTTTCCCCTCGATACCACAGGCAATATCACCTATAAAGATATTAAATAGCACTGGTCCAAGTACAGAACCCTGGGGTACTCCACTGGTTACCTTACCATTCCCAGAAGGGATTCCATTTACTACAACCCTCTGTTGTCTATCCTGTAACCAAGATTGTATCCATGCAACTATTTTAAATTCAATCCCAAAATTTCTAGCTTATTTAACAGTCTGCAATGTGGCACAGTGTCAAAAGCTTTACTAAAATATCAGCTCCCCCTTTATCTAATACTTTACTGACACAGTCAAAAAATTCAATAAGATTTGTTTGACATGATCTTCCCCCAGTGAATCCATGCTGCTTGGGATCCTGTAAGTTACTGGTTTAAGATACTGTACAATTTGTTCCTTTAACAGTGTTTCCATCAATTTCCCTACTACTGATGTGAAACTCACTGGTTGGTAGTTTGACGCATCTTCCCTACTTCCACTTTTATGCAGAGGGATGACATTTACTATTTTCCAGTCCTCTGGAATTACCCCAGTTATTAGTGATTGCTTGAATAATTCAGTTAATGGTTTTGTCAGCACCCCTCTAAGATCTTTTAGTATCCTCTGAGTATCCCATCTGGTCCCATTGATTTTTCCACCTTCAACTTTGAAAATTCTTTTAATACCTGCTCCTCAGTGATTGCCCCCATTGTATTAATAGTCTTTCAATTTAAAAGTGGACCCTTCCCCTCTCTTTCTTTGGTGAATATTGAACAGAAATACTTGTTAAGATAATCTGCCATAGCCATTTCACCCTCAATAAGAAACCCATTCTCCGTTTTGAACCTTACGATACCCTCTTAGGTTTTCACCTTTCATTTATATACCTAAAAAAGCTTTTGTCCCCTTTTTGTACCAAGTGGGCCAGTTTTTCTTTTTAGCCTTCCTTCTCCTTCATTTTTTTGCTTTTACTATAGTTGCTACTTCTTTTGAAATCACATTGGCTTTCTTTTTCTGGGGGGTTTCCTAAACTTTCTTATACAAAGGTCTGTTGCTGTTAATAATAAATTTTTTAAATTTACCCACTGCTCCTGTACTCCTTTCATGTGCCTCCACTCTGCCAAAGAATCACTTACACATTTCCCCATTTCCACAAAATCTGCCTTCCTAAAGTCTAACACCCTTGTCTTTGTGTTGCACGTTTCTCTCTCAGTCATTATACTAAACCATACTGCTTGATGGTCACTGAATCCTAGGTTCTCACCCACACTTACTTCTGAGATTCGGTCACCATTTGTAAGTACCAAATCTAAGATAACCTCTTTGCGAGTGGGCTCTCTCCCCAGTTGCTTAAGGGACACTCCCTGTAATGAATTTAAAATGTATCCACTTCTAGTAGAGCTTGCCGAAGACTTATCCCAGTTTACATCAGGTAGATTAATGTAACAGTTACTGCTTAAACATCAGATCAACTAAAATAACCTGTTAGCTTCTTCCCTCAAATGTTACGTCAGTCAGTGTGAGTAACCCTCTCTTGGGAGAATTTTTGAGAGAATTTTTTTCCCGCCCTGGGCTCTGCTAGGTCTAGAAACGGCACTGCCTGCACTGTACCGCTGGGCTCCTCCTCCCAATCTTGCGCAGGGGTCTGTGCAGCTTTCCTGTTAACAGCCTGACGCGGACGTGATCTTCACGGCAGCGCTTACTGCACAGAAAGCGCGCCGCCGTGGGGGAAACACAAAAGGACTGAGGACAGTCACAGCCTGTAAGACCATGTCACAGGTAAGAGCATGTTCTTTTGGCTTGGCAGAAGATTCAGAAAAATGAAGGGGCAGATGGAAACCTGGACAATTACAGAGGGGGCACCTGGGCATAAAGACATTATGGGCACAGGAGGAGGAGGGGCAGATGGCAACCTGGACAATTACAGAGGGGGCATAAAAACATTATGGGCTCAGGAGGAGGGGGCAGATGGAAAACTGGACAATTACAGAGGGGGGCATAAAGATGTTATGGGCACAGGAGGAGGGCAGATGGCAACCTGGACAATTACATTTTTATTCCTGTGAATGGGTGGGTAGGGCCCCTGTGCATTGCTTTGCCCAGGGCCTACAATTCTGTTAAGATGGCCCTATATGTAGTGCGGTGTTGTACGACACAACTACAAAATTTTATATATAAATAAAACCCAAAAATAAAAATGTCAGTAATTGCACAACTATATAACATGATGGGGCTTGGAGAACCACAAGCACCAGCATGTCCTGCCATCCAGGGATTGCTGCAGCCTGTCATATCCCCAGTAGGGGGTATTGGTATTATTGGTATTTTAATAATGGGCCAGCCCACTACAGTTAAAACTATTGTTCCAAAAACATAAAAACATACTTACCAGCCTTGGAGGGGATCTTCCATTCTTTTAATCCATTGGTTTAGCAATAAAAAAAATCACTGGTATGAACTCCAAACCATTTTCTGCTGCCAGGACTTCTAGCCGCTAATGACAAGTCTACTGTCACTGGGTTTTATTTATACTCTCTGTCAGCCTGGGAACTCTGAATCAGGGCCTATATCTCTTGCACTGCAACATCTTCACAACTATCCAATTTTCACTGTCTAATATCTGCCGTTAGGTTAAGGTCCTACTTGAGAATGGCCCTATATGTTTACATGTCTTCATTGGGGCTGATCCAGAGGTGCTCTTACACCTATTTATTGGTGGAAGTGTAGACCTGAGCAATACCATGTTGACCTGCAGGGGGAGGTAATTTTATATTGTGAAAGCAAAATTAGAATTGAGAGATGAAGTTTCCTATATCAACTCTAATTTACAGATTAAACATAAAGCTATTCAGTATTTGAGTTCTATGAGCAAAAGTAAAGTATTTTCCCTGCATGCAAAGGTTTTAAAATGAATTAGCTCCCCTTACTTTGCAAAATGGTTTAGCTGAGTTGTACACTTGCACCTGTTTTGCCCTTACTCCCAAACTCTGAATCAGCCCCAATGTGTCCACCTAAGATGTTGCATTTTTATGTTGCATTGTCACTCACAAGTCTGACAATTTTTTTTTAAGTTTCCACAGGTCTCAAAGTTTGGGTAGTCTAAGAATGATGACTACTAGTATTAACCTATTTATTGACCTTATTTGCATCCCTTGTATCACAACAAGGGTAATCCATGTGCTCATTTGTAACCTATATGGTACAATTTAGCACTATAACATTGGCAACTAAATAAACCATGATAGTATGTAAATCAATTTCTTTCTTTCTATTGGCTTATGAACAATGACCTGTAGATATGAAATTCTCTATATTCTCTCTCTATATAATGCGTCTGTTTTGCTAACCCAGGTTAACTATAGAAACTCCACATAGATCCTGCTTAGGAGTAATCAATGTTGCAGTGTAAGGAACTATGCTTAGCACTGCGAGGAATGTTTACTAATTACATAGGAAATTCTGAGGCCGACTGAAACAAATTGGAAAGAAATAAACATGGTAACATGAAAAGGAATGTTTGACACATATGTTCTGAGCATGTTTTTACATTACAGATATGAATATCTATAAACACCTGTTTGAAACCATCACTGAGAGCTGTGTAAGGAGCACACTTTGATGAACACATTCTGATAAAGTGAGAGCAAAGTACAAGGATTCTGTGAGCAGCATTTAACTTTTTACAAGCACAAACACACATCCTGTCATTTACTTAATAACAGGCAGGGTAACACCTGGACAGTTTCACATGTAGATTAATTTACTGAAAAGATGTAAAATGAAGGGGATTCAGTTTATTTACATAACACTGAATAGTCATAGGTAAAACATATGAACATAAGAGACTGATTCAAAGTTTGGGAGCAAGGACAAAACAGGTGTAAGTGTACAGCAAGATTTAACCATTTTTAAATGTAAGGGGAGCTAATTAAATCTTTTGTATGCAGGGAAAATACTTTACTTTTGCACATAGATCTTACATACCACATAGCTTATGTTTAATCTATAAAACAGATTTGATCTATGAAACTTCCCCTCTCAATTCTGATTCTGCTTTCAAAATATAAATCTGCCTCCACTTCCAGAACAACATGGTATCGCTCAGGTCTATACTTACACCTAAAAAAAAAAAGGTGTAAGTTCAGTTCTGAATCAACCCCAAAGTATCAATAACTTAAAGCTCACAAATATCAAAATAAAAACAGGTTAACAATAATAATCAAAAATGTAAAACACGATAGTGCGTTAGAAGATAAACAGATACAACAACAAAACTACAATAATAATGTATGTTTTTCTGGTCTTCTCAAAGCAGCATAAGTGACATATGTGCTTACTTAAGTAAGTGCTTAAAATTAGTTACTCCTGGGCTAAACCATGTTGATTTCAGGGGGAGTCAAGTTAATTGTATTCTTTGCATGCAGGAATATATCTTTGAATTGCTTACTGCACACAGATACTGACCAGCTTTACTATCACACTTTAGTCTTGGGATAGGAAACATCACCTCTCAACTCTAATACTTTTTGCAACAGTTGAAATATGACTCCCCTGAAATCAACATGGTAGAGTCCAGGAGTACATAATTTCAAGCACTTACTTAAGTCTGGATCCAGCCCGTAATTACCACCATCTGTGTATCAATTAGTAACGAACCCACATATGCTCCAGGAAGAAGAAATGGGAAAACATGCACCGTTATGCCACACACTGCCACTAAATCTCCCCAGATCGGAAAGCCAATAGAATATACTGAAGCCTATCGACAAGACTTCTGTGAGAAGTAATAGCAAATCTAAACTGTGCAAACAGAATAAGAGCTGAGAGGTGGATTCTTAGTTCAGCTCTAATTTAGAAAGCTATGCAATATTTAAGTCCTATGTGCGAATGTTTTCATGCAAAAAAAAAATAAAAAATGAATCCGTTGCATTACATTGCAACATGGTTTTGCTGAGGTGTATGCTTGCACTTATTTTGCTTTTACTCTTAGACTCTGGATCCTCTCCAAAAAGTTTTAATTATAATTTAAACTCTATAATCTTCTTACACAGCTCCACTCTCTGTCATCCAGCTAAATCCTATTATTGCATTTACAATATTTTATAAACTGTATTAAGCACTTAAAAGATGACTCTTTGTCCAGGGGCTTTCCAATAAACGCAAGACTACCCATATGCTTGTCTGCGCATCCGTGTTGGTGTTCCACAACATTAAAATGAGGAAAAGGGCATTTATCTCCTTTAAATAGGTGCAGTAGTCATGTAAGCTTTCTCTGCTTCCATGAAAATCTTACACCATGTCGGAGGATGGTGTAAGCCATAAGCGCAGGTCATTTTCAATGGGATAATAGCCATATACCTCATATAAACAGTGCCCTACACATTGTAAAATCAAATACAGAAGATTTTTATGAATGAATGTAGATATTATGAAAGATTTGGATCATACAGTACACTACAGTTGTATTTTTTTGTGTTATGCCTAAATAGCAGCATATTGTCGTTAATTATACTTAGGATATAATATAAATAGGCTAATACATTTGTAAGGGGGTTTCTGGAGACATTAAAGGGGTAAAAAAAAATATTTAAAACCTACAAAACTGCTATACACTGCTGAAGTACAGGTCACAGCCTCTGCAAATACGGCTCCGACTGTGGATATACATCGACTGCCCTTTTATACTACCTTCTATCCAGAGTTGAATGGGGCACAGTTTAGGGATATCTGAGTGCAGTTTAATAATGTGAACTAAGAGGAGTGCTTACTTATACTACTTTCACATCACCGCTCCTACAAAAACCTGGGTATTTGAAACGGGGTTATTGCCGTGTCCCAGATCTTCACCCTTTTTTTTTCACAGTTCACATTGGGCAATATCCTGGGTTTTTGAACCTGCCCAGTGTGAACGGTCTGCCCCGGCAATAAGTGTGAGTTATCAGTTTGATGACTCATTTCCCTAATATCCTCCCAATCACTCTTCTTCTGTGACACCCGGGTTTCACCGTTCATACTGGAGGCTACTCGGGTCAGATCCAGGAATAACCCTCCAACTGTCCCAGGGATAGCTCCTGGGTCATTAGACCCGGGTAGAGGCAGTCAGACCTTTTCATACTGAGCCTTGCCCGGCAATATCCAGGGTTTTTGGATCAATGTGAATAGAAAATGAGTGATAATGGGGAGCTGAATGAGGAATTAATTTTATATAAACAAGGAGCAGGAGGTTAAATAAGAGTGGATTAAGGGTAGGTGTTAACTTAGTGTTGTTAGGTGGAGGGGAGTTAACTTAATGTTTATCAGGGAAGGGTGGGGGTAAATTTAGTTACTTTTGGAGAATGGAATTTAAGGTTGAATTTGATGGTGTGACTTTAATTTGTATACTGGGTAAAGGGGAGTTAATTTCATATGACCTGGAGGCAGGGAGGGGTTAATTAATGTGAAATGTTAAAGTATTTTGAATTGGAGGGACGGTCTCCCTGTTATCAGACTAAAGCTCCATCCCAGCTCTTTCAGAAGTTCAGTACTTCTAAAAAAAATTGTCATCAATAGTGGGTCCTTTGTATTGCGTATTGCAATCACTGGTGAGTTCTCTGCATGGTGTACTGCCGACACTGGTGCACACTGTATTATCCTTGGTGTTACATGTTAAATTGTAAAACAGGAGGGCACAAACTTGTAGTTTGTAGTGGGGCACCGAACATCCTAATACTTGCCCTGTGTATCTGTAACTATCAAGGTTGATATAAATATATTTTTGTATATAAAATCTTATGACAAGAGCCACATAACATCTAAATTTATCTCTTGTCAGTGGACTTACCTAAACTGACTGCTGATCCTCTGAGCTGTCACGCCACAGACAGCTGAGTGGCTAAGCACTGCAGAGGAGCATCACTGAGCATCGGCTTGTGTGTTCTGCAGCTGCCACCAGACAAGAAAACATGTCACTGAGGCAGAGCATACAAGATGCCATCTATGTGGTCATCTACTTAGCAACCAATACAGCCATGTAACTCTGCAGAAGGTACTCCAGAATCAGCAAAAGATGGGCCATGTCAATTACCAAAAATATTTAGTAGGACGCCATTCCCTTATTTTGCCAGGGGAGCTAAGATCCCTAGATACACCAATGGGGTCCATTGGTAGGAGCCCCAAGAGGATTCATGCTCAAACATAAAGGGCCTATTTTCAGTAAGGGACAAAACAGTTCAGTGTTTAAAGCACAGAAAAAATTATTAGGTGTACAAATGTCTGCACATTTTTTATCACTATAGGTCACAGCAAAACCTGGCAGACAAAACTGCTTAAGAATGCTGGTGTTTCTGGAAACAAAAGACAGAATAGCCAGAGAAATACATGTGGAACACAAGTGTGTTAAACTCACAATATAAAATGAATACCAACACCATAAAAATCCTCAGTTTAGAAAGTGGCACCTGAAATTGGCTACTTTAATAGATGATATAACCTGCACCATGCAGCAATCGCGCCAATGATAATAGGTTGGAGAGCCTGTCAGCCTTAACCAATACAGAGAATCTTAGCTCTGATCAGTCAGTGGAAGGAAATGTTACTCTCAGTGATTCATTATAGGTTTAGCAGCAATGAATTTTATTGACACAATGATGCTTACTGTTAACAATAAATACATTTGGCAATTAGCTTCTGCAAATAAATCATGTCTTTCCGTGTACATAAGACCACATACATGCCCTTAATATATTTTAAGTCTGTCTGTTCCTTGCTCTTGTTCTGCTATATTAGACATGGTAAATGGTAAGATATTTATTATTGTACATGTGCTGTGTATTTAATTGTAACTCACTCAAGACTTTAATATTTAAAGATGCTTTAAGTTAGGTGTGGATGCATATCCGCACCTACTTATCTCCTTCGGACCTGTGAATCAGGTTCATAATGCTTATATTTATTAAATTGCTTTATCAAAAAATAATTTTTGTTATAAATAATAAAAAAAAATATAATTTATAGTGCTCTTGACACATGTTGCTTGCATAAAAGCTAACAAGACCTTACACACTTTTTCCATCATAACCTAATAAAATAACATCACACTAATTCCATAAATCTGACAACCTCCGCTATAGGTCATATATTTTTCTATTTGATATCATCTACTCTGATGCCATGTAATCTTGTGCCATACCATATTAATAGGCAGTCCTAGCATTTATTGCAAATTTGAACATGATAATGGTGCTTTGCAGAAACCAAATCACCTATTATAATATATCAGAAAACCTAAACAGGAAACATAAATTAACTAAATTATATGACAGCTACAATTGGAATGCATCAAGGTACTGCACAAACACAACCACAGTGCCAGCTAGCTTCAGGTGTAAGTCCCAAAGTACTGTACAAGCAAATCTACAGTCCTAGGTAGCTACAGATGGAACCCCTCAGTTTTTGTACAGCAACAGTCCTAGCTAGCTACAGATGGAAGCAATCAGTTACTGTACAATCAGTCCTAGCTAGCTACAGATGGAAGCACTCAGTTACTGTACAGCCACAGTCCTAGATAGCTACAGATGGAAGTCCTCAGTTACTGTACAGCCACAGTCCTAGCTAGCTACAGATGGAAGCAATCAGTTACTGTACAATCAGTCCTAGCTAGCTACAGATGGAAGCACTCAGTTACTGTACAGCCAAAGTCCTAGATAGCTACAGATGGAAGTCCTCAGTTACTGTACAGCCACAGTCCTAGATAGCTACAGATGGAAGTCCTCAGTTACGGTACAGCCAAAGTCCTAGCTAGCTACAAATGGAAGCACTCAATTACTTTACAGCTCCAGTCCTAGCTAGCTACAGATGGAAGTCTTCAGTTATTGCACAGCCACAGTCCTAGCTAGCCATAGTTAAACGGTCCCATTGTACTATATACAAACATAGCCACAGTCCCTGCTAGCTACAGGTGTAAAAAGCCCCGAGGTTAGTTGAAAATCAGTGAAATTCCGTGTCAGAAGTGAGAAAACAAAGTTCATCCAGCAGAATAACATAATAGGCAACTCTGAGCAATTTCTGATCCAAATGCCATGTAACATGTCATCTTACACCATAACGAGATGGCGTTTGTTACTTCTTTAAAATGAAACAAATCAGATTGTGAACGATATTCTAGCCCCTCCTATATCCAGCAATCCCCATTCCTCCTACCTGTATGAGTTTTGCTGGCACTGGGAGCTCTAAATGTAACCTGTATAGTAATTCTGCTTCTGATGCAAGGTGAGAGTGAAACTCTTCTGGCTGCAGATTACTTACTACAGCTGCCTGGGTTAGTGTAAGTGCTGAGGGAGGAGGCAGGACAAGGAGAGTGCAGTAACCTCTCCCCACTCTCCAAATACCAGGTATGTGCCACCCACAGGGAAGTCATTCCACTCTGAATGGACTCTAAAAACTCTCAGATCATCTGATGTCTACACACTATACTAGAGGAATAAATAATAAGCCGTATGACATTTTCTTTTACAATTCACTTACATAATATTGCTCAACGCGTATACATATATTGCTCAACTGCAAATAGCATGCTGGGGAACGTATGCTATTACTAGACAAGTGTGTGGCTGGCAATTTGGTAGACTATATAGCAAGTCACTGTTAAAGATCAGATGTTTATTCAGAAATTTCCTCTGTGCAAACTGAAAGTTCAATGCTTGCTAACAAAGTTTAAGTTTCTTTTGTTAAAGGATTTTGTTGTTTTTTTTTCTCTATTTTTTGTTTTGTTTTGCATTTTTTTGTTTTCTATCTATACCAACTAGCTACGCTAGTGTCTGTATTTCCACTAGTTTTATTATGGCAACAGAATTTCACATACCTTGTTTTGCTTAAATATACTTGAGAAATTCTTATTTTATAAAACTTTGCTAACACAAGGAAAGGAACGCTGCATATCCAGTTTACAATAATCTGCACCTGCAAAACATTGGTCGTAATTAAAGCAATACATGGTAGATGGTATCAAACGAGCAATGTGAAATGTACATAAAACTTCATTTCCCTGTGAAGGAAGCTGCATCATCAGGCTGGCTGATCTTCACTGCAAGCCTGGCAGCTTTGTTCACAGCTCTGCCAGGTCATCGCAGGACCTTTCATTCATACATCCTAGGAATAAAGTCCTGTGCATGCACAGTGATTCCTTGGCGAAAATGTACTTTTATAAAAAAAAAATAATAATCATAATAAAAAATGTAACTTTTTTTTTTAACCTTACATGTATATATATATATTCTTGCAGTCTTCCCATAGGCAAGGGGGTGGGGCACAGACTGCCGGGATGCGCAGTGCATTCCTGGGAAGAGGTAAGGTTAATCCTTTTTAACGGAGCCGAGAGCTATTAATAGCTATATTACTGGCTTGAGGTCATTACCGGAGCCTTCAAAAGCCAAATCCAGGACCTATCCCTGCAGAGGGGGACAATGGAAGTGCCCCCATCAGGGCTAGTGCCCAGAGCGCAGTGCTTCCATTGCCTCCGGTAATTCCACCACTGTATTAGTTTAATTTTGGAATTTCCATTTGCTTTTTATTATATTGCAATACAGGGCTGGTACAATGCTTCCCATGCTGCATGGGAAATCCCAATTTCCATCGTGAGGCTTTGGTAATTTCCCACGCTGGCAGAGGGTATATATATAGCCCAATGTCAGCCAACCTGTCATTAGCGCCGGGGATGTCCTGCTTGCAGGACATAGTAAGCGGCAGGCCAATAGGGTTTTTTTTTTGCCAAGACCACCGCATCGGATTAAAAGCTTAGAAGACTGGACCGGGACCCCCATCAGAACAGGTAAGTTTCTTTTTATTTATTTTATGGACACATTTTGGGGACTTTTTTTTATATTTTAATTTTTTTTAAAGGGGACATATATGATGATATTTTACAGTGTATTTAATGTAAATTGGGGCAGGTTTTTTTTATTATGGGGCACTGGTGGCTTGTGTTTTTTTTTTTGTTGGGGCACTGCTGCAATTTATTTTATATTTTTGTGGGGACATGTGAAGCGTTTTTTATTTTTATGTAGCGGGCACAGTTTTTTTTTTTTTTTATAAGACTAAATGGCCATGGTATGTTTTTGAAACAGGGCATGCTGCCGATAGTAGTTCTACAAGTGCTAGCATGCCCTGTCATTCATGGGCATGCTTGTGCCTGTAGTTCTACGACCTGCAGTATGCCCTGTCGAACGGGAGGTTTATTTATTTATTTGTTTACCCATGGGCGGGGGCGGCGGGGCGGCCGGGGGAAGGGGTTAATTTTTAGAATCGTGTGGGTTTTTTTTTTTTTTTAAACTTTTGCTGAGCTGACCCTACGATTCCACCAGCTCTGAGATGGTGGAATCGTAGGGCTATTTCCCCGTGCAAGCGGACTCGTGCTCAGGGAATATTTAAATGAGAAAACCGAACATTTTCTCATTTAAATATCCTGGCACACCCCCTTTTCAGTCGGAGTCGGATGCTGGCGGATACCATAAACTCCGCCAGCAATCCGTCTTCCTTGCGCCTTTTGCGCATGTGCAGTTGCACTAAATAGCTTCGCATCCGTGTGAATTTCACACGGATGCGTAGCTCTGAATCCGGTCCTAGGAGTCCATCATGGCTTCTGTTTTCGGTTTTAATGACAACATTTTTATATTTAAATAATTCTGCAGAGCGTGCACCGCGGAGGACAGAGCTGGAGGAGAGGCAGCAAAGGTAAGCTTATTATACAGTGCTTAAAAGTGGTTGAGAAATGGTGATTTACATACAGGGGGCACAAAGGCTGGGTGGACACAAAGGGGGGCAATAGTGTTACCTGGACATAGAAGCTGAATGGACACAAAGAGAGGGGCAATAAGGTTGAATGGACACAGAAAGATGGGGCACAAAGGCTTGATGGAAAAACAGAGGTGTAGCTAGCTGCCATGGTTCCCAGAGCACGGGTATGTTGTAGCCCCCCGGTACTGTATTTGGGGCGTGGCCAACATGGGGGGGTTGCATTTGAAGGGAGAAAAAGAGGAAATTCCTAAATTGGTGAGAGTCCATTCTATTGTATTAATCATAAATACAATACCTAAAGAAAGTGAGGCGCTATAGTTGAAATTGACTCAAAACAATGCGTGAACAGTTGTTTCTAATATTTATTATATCGTTTTTTAGTTTTAGTTTTTTAAACAATCAAAACTTTACAAATATAAACAGATCTTAGTTTACATTTTAATGAAAATGTGACTGCCCGGCTGCAAGGATACCTCATTTAAATAGGTCCCTACACTTAAAAATAAACTTCTCTAACACGGTACTTACCGCCCTCTGTAGTAACTGCCTACATATTATAAATTTTTTATGGCAGGACCCAGCCACCTTTTAATACAACACAATCTATGTAAAACAATCTATGTAACGCGTCAGTAGGAATCCTGAGCAGGAACAGTCCCCTCACCATAACCGGGTAACTCTGCTCCCTCTCCCTCCCTAGAAATGCGGTCTCATGGGGCCCTTTTTGCGATATGCACCGATAACATGAGGAGATACTTACAATCTCAGAGGACAGCGGGATTTAAGTATTTTTGTGAGGTTTTGAGGCAGTTCCCCTCATAGAGGGATAGAAGGAAGAATTTGTATTTCTGAAGACTGTATCATTATTATTGTTTTAATTTTTATTTTTCCGACATATGAATTTGTGGACATTTTAATAAAGAGGAAAGTTGCAACAGGAGAAGATTTATGTATTTCGATAAATTTATTTCTGAAAACGGAAAGGAGGTGTAAAAGAACACAGGGAAAAAGGCATTTTGAAAAGCATACCCTCAAGGGGTCCAAATGTGAGTAGCACCTGCATTAATTGGATTCGGTTCTGACTGAGGGTGACTGGAGGTGTACACCCTATTAGGGATTCGCTGCAGAGAGGAAACACAGTCCTTTAGGATCACTATATTGCATTATCTTACACCTATCATCCTTATATTGAAACAGGTTAATCCTGTATTAATATTTTCAGTATATATGTGTCTTTATTCACTTTTCAGTGACCCAGATCCTGACCTACGTTTCCATTATGTTTCAGCGCGTAGCGTATTTATGCTGGCGTACCTACTATGGACTCCCCTAGGCACTCCCCTCGGCCGTACGTACTTTGGCCATTTTACGCTTACCAAACCCTAACTTAACTTTTGAAAGTGTAAGTACTGACGTACATAAAGGCTTCACGAACGTATGTGCCTAAGGACGCCCACAAGGTACGATTTAAATGCCTCGCTCCGCCTCCAAAGTGTAATTCCTGATGCCGTAAGATTGACCTGCCCCTTCGTACATATTTACGCGGATGGTCCGCTGATGCTAAGTATGTAGAGTTACGTGGCGTAACATCTGCCGCGCGCATGCGCAGTACATACAAAATGCCAATTTGACATCATCCGCTAGTGTAAATATGCTAGCGTAATTCTGGATCTACACCAATGTGATTATAACAATATTTATACAAGGTTTCCCTATGCTCACATATATCATATACAGTCAGGTGCATAAATATTGGGACAAAAAGTTCAAAAGTGTGAGGCACATATAGAAACCGTTGTAATTCCTACACCATTCACCTGATTTGGATGTAAATACCCTCAAATTAAAGCTGAAAGTCTGCTGTTAAAGCACATCTTGTGGGTTTCATTTCAAATCCATTGTGGTGGTGTATAGAGCCCAAAACATGAGAATTGTGTCAATGTCCCAATATTTATGCACCTGACTGTATTTATACAAGGTTTCCCTATGTTCACATACATCCTGTAGTAGATATTACATGTATGTATATACCAACTCAAAATAATTAGGATAGAATCAAAGAGTTTTTTATATTTATAGTGCATCCGGAAAGTATTCACAGCGCTTCACTTTTTCCACATTTTGTTATATTACAGCCTTATTCCAAAATGAAAAAAATTAATTTTTTTCCCTCAAAATTTTACACCTAATACCCCATAATGACAACGTGAAAAAGTTTTTGGGTGCTTTTTGCTAATTTATTAAAAATCAAAAAACCAAGAACTCACATGTACATAAGTATTCACAGCCTTTGCTCAATACTTTGGTGATGCACCTTTGGCAGCATTTACAGCCTCAAGTCTTTTTGAATATGATGCCACAAGCTTGGCACACCTATCTTTAGGCGGTTTCGTCCATTCCTCTTTGCAGCTCCTCTCAAGCTCCATCAGGTTGGATGGGAAGCGTCGGTGCACAGCCATTTTCAGATCTCTCCAGAGATGTTCCATCGGATTCAAGTCTGGCTCTGGCTGGGCCACTCAAGGACATTCACAGAGTTGTCCTGAAGCCAGTACTTTGATATCCTGGCTGTGTGCTGAGGGTTGTTGTTCTGCTGAAAGATCAACCGTCGCCCCAGTCTGAGGTCAAGAGCCCTCTGGAGCAGGTTTTCATCCAGGGTGTCTCTGTACATTGTTGCATTCATTTTTCCCTAGTCTCCCAGTTCCTGCCACTAAAAATCATCCCCACAGCATGATGCTGCCACCACCATGCTTCACTGTAGGGATGGTATTGGCCTGGTTATGAGCGGTGCCTGGTTTCCTCCAAACATAACGCGTGGCATTCACGCCAAAGAGTTCAATCTTTGTCTCATCAGACCAGAGAATTTTGTTTCTCATTGTCTGAGAGTCCTTCAGGTGCATTTTAGCAATCTCCAGGATGATCAGTGTGGAAACAGGATGCACCTGAGCTCAATTTTGAGCTTCATGACAAAGCCTGTGAATACTTATGTACATGTGATTTCTTAGTTTTTGATTTGTAATAAATTTGCAAAAATCTCCCAAAAACATTTTCACTTTGTCATTATGGGGTATTGTGTGTAGAATTTTGAGGGAAAAAATGAATTTTTTCCATTTTGGAATAAGGCTGTAACATAACAAAATGTGGAAATAAGTGAAGCGCTGTGGATACTTTCCGGATGCATGTAGATTAGAGTTGACATATGGCAATTTTGAGTGTAAAATAGCTGATATACAGAGGACTTAAGGATCGCAGCTGTTAAATGGAAAATAGTGGCATAGGGAGACCGCATTACAGATGAAAACGATCATCAATTAACCAGCCATCAGTTTCCTGCAACAATAAGAATCGGAACTCGCACATCCTGGAGCATGCACTTGAGAAAGGGCTTCCCGCCCGAAACGCGTAGTGGCTCCAGACTTCAATGCTGATTTGACCCCTGCATCTTCACCACCGAGCTGAGGCTGTGTACATTGCTGGTGTCACCTGGGACTTTTTCACACCACCTCCAGATCAAATTCGGCTGGTCATTTGCAGAATCTGTGAGGAAAGTGGACTATTATTATTTATTTATTTATTTATTTATTTATGTATTTATATGTGTTGTTTTTTTAATCTATTTTAATGATGGAGTAAAAGTTACATTTTTTTAAATTAAGTTTTGTTTTATTTGCTCTTTTAAGGTATAAAGAGGGCTACATTTCTATTACAGATCCCTGATTTATATGCCACTCTACACATCTATATATACTGTATTTCATTGGACCTTTTATCAGGATTTCATTTGGACATTTTATGACAATTGTATACAATTGTTTCTGGACTTAATTTGGGGGTTTATCAGTTATATTTACGGCTCCACGTCTTTTATTAACACCTGTTTTGTTTGGTTATTACTGGTTGTGGACAGTCCCATTAGCTGATTAGTTTATCATATCAATTATATCCCAATTATATTTTTTCCCTCCTCCCTATGTATATCTATAGCTATTATTATCACCAGCGCCGATACACACATTTTTCTATACATATTTTGACTAGAGACCTAAGATTACAAAATTTTACACGGATGCCTCCATTGATCAGATTTAAAAGAAGCAGTAATTTAAGAGATCATTTGGTACAGACAGATCAGAAGCCTGATCCTACTAGGCATTGGTTAAGAAATCAGGTTTATTTACGTGTTAATGGATGTACTAATTGTACTTTTCTTCTGCTGGGTCATTCATTTACTAATCCTATTACATCCAAGAAATTTCTGATTATACACTCACTAAATTGTGAAGTAAATGTGTGATTTATGTAATTATATGTAATGCCCAATGATAGACATCGGGAAAACCTCATGGATGGTTAAAGAGCGGATAGTAGCACACCACTGTGCATGTTGCACAGAAAAAGCATACCTTGAGAGATTTCCGATGCATGCCGTTGTTACAGATTCCACCTCTTAGAAGAGGCGGTGATAGAGACAATCTCTTACTTCGTCAAGAGGCCAAAATGATCTATACCTTTAAATCCCTAACTTCGAGAGGTTTAAATGAAGAATTAAATCTTGCTTGTTTTTTATGATTTTTTAAATGATTTAGACTGTTCATATGTGCCTTGCTTTTTGTCCCCTATAGATCCAGAGTACTACCGATGAGATTGCATTTTTCTTCAGTACTGACTGGTTACCTAGCTACCGCTGATGTTACAGACTCCGGTGGTGCCCGCTTCTGAGGTAATTAGCGGGATTAGCACGTGTCTGACGTCATGCTGGGGTGGGGTGCACTGCAGCCTGCTGATAGTGGCGGGACACTGGTGATAGATGGGTGGCTACAAGTTCTGGCACAGGTGAGTCATTATCGTTATTTAAGCAGTGTCTTATACATACCTGTATTGATTTTTAGATCTCACTACTTGGTAATGCACTTATGAGGTTGGTGTCTTCTGCTAACGCACCCTGAGGATGGCAAAAGCCAAAACAGCTGTCGGGGATGGGTGAGCACTAACAGAGCATGCCATTTCTCTATGTGATTGGAGCCTCTTTACATGCTTTGGATGTCTTGTATATATTTTTGCACTTTTGCCAGCGGATGTGCTACCTGTGGATATTTGTGCTGATACATGGACTATTCATACATTTATGTGCCTGTGATATGTACTTTATGGACTTATGATATGCACCTTATGGACTGTGTTTATTTCCACTAATTCAGCATCCCTTGGACGATTTTTTTATTTTTTTATTTTTTGTATATTTTCTGGACATCTATTATTTGCTCATTGCGTATTTTTTAAATACTTTTTCACATTTATGGGATATATTGCTCCTACTATTGCTGTGCTTTGTATGAATAAAACATTATTAAATTTTTTTATATGAAAAGTGCTGGCAGTGTATTATATACACTACATATTAATCCTTTTTTTTGCTGTGCACCTGATAGTTTAATGTGGATTAGGTGTGTGCTTGCCTAAACCTACGTTTCCACCTACGCAACATTGCATGCATCCGTCCCTTCCTCAACAATGAATAATCCATTCTTTAGTCATATCATGCCTCGACTACTGTAACCTCCTCCTCATAGGTCTCCCGCTCACCCATCTTGCCCCCCTTCAGTCTATACTCAGTGCTGCTTTCAGGCTCATCTTCCTCTCACGCCGCTCTACCTCGGCCTCTCCTTTATGTCAAACACTCCACTGGCTTCCTGTCCGCTTCAGACCTCTCTTTAAACTCCTTGCCCTTACCTTTAAGGCCATCTCCTCATCCACTGCTCCCTAACTGTCTTCCCTCATCAACATGCACACCCCTTCCCACCCTCTCCGTTCTGCTAACCAGCGCTGTCTGACCTCTTTACTGATCACCACATCTTACGCCCATATCCAGGACTTCTCCCGTCCTGCACCTCTGCACTGGAATGACCTCCCTTCTTCAGTCAGACTCTCCCCCACATTGCAGGTCTTCAAGCATTCACTCAAAATGCACCTGTTCAGGCTACCCTACCACTTAACATCCTCACTGCATCCTTCATCTATCCCTTCTCTTCCTTCCCCCTCTCCTCCACTCACACCAGCAGTCCACTTCCTTCCCCCTCCTTATGTCTTCTGTAAGTTCTTCCCTCCCTTTTAGTTTGTTAGCTCATGTGAGCAGGGCCCTCAATCCTAATGTTGTTCCTTCCTCCACCACTCCCCACTCACTTCGTACCCTCTTGGCCCCCTCTGCTACCCTTTTACCCCATCTCCACCTGGTAGCTCCCTCTCAACCTCTCACTGCGCTCTATTCCCTCCTCCCTGATCTTCAAAGCTTGACACCTCGCATTTTGCCTTGCGTTCTGTGCTTGCTTCACTTATTGTATTTTTGTGATATTTTTATATTCATATTGTATTTAATATGTACTATGAAATAGTAGCTGGATGGAGGTAGTGTGATACAATCATCCAGTCTCTTCCCATGGTGTCTCCAGCAATCAAAATCAACTCCCCACCCTCGGTGTGTCTCCAACCATCCGACATCCTCTCCATTGTGTGTCTCAAGTTATCAAATATCCCCCTCTTGTTTCTCCTGCCATAATGTATCCTCCCCTTTGTGTCTCCGGTCATCAAATTTCCCCCTGCTTTGAGTGTATCCAAACATCCAATCCTCAGCCTATCTCTTTAGAACCTCTCATATAATTGCTTTACTCCTCTATGTGTGAATGACTCTGACATGCCAGCATCACACCGAAGGAAGTTGCAGGTACTATATGAGTCCCAGCTGACAGTGGTTGTCCTCCTTCTGATAGGGAAGGTTGCAGCAGTGCGGGAAAGCCTTTATAGCCCATCAGAGGACAGTCGGGACTGAAAGCTGGAAATACAATAAACATTTTTGAAAGGTGTGGCCGGGTGGTAAGCTAAAATATCCGGGTGGAGCACCCGGCTAAAAGACCCTGGGGAGAACACTGCTATGCTGTCCATCCCTACCCTGTATGTCTGTGTTGTATTTTGTACGGTGCTGCGGACACCTTGTAGCGCCTTATAAATAAACGATGATAATAATAATAAAATAAACCATACTTTAGTTTTTTTGTTGATAGCAATGTTATTATATAGACTAATTGTATTTTGTGTGTGCTGGTTTGCAAACAATAATTGGATGATACATGAAGCAATTCCTATCTATCTATCTATCTATCTATCTATCTATCCATCCATCCATCCATCCATCCATCCATCCATCCATCCATCAACAAACGCAGGGTTTTGAAAGCGGGGTTTCCAATGCATGTAAATTATGTGGGGTATATTAGCGTACATTCCAAAATGTTGGAGTCCGAAAATGGGACAAGTTCCACCCCTGTCCTGCCCAAAGGGTTTGGGTCCCTGCTTAGAATGGCTCTATTTCGAAAGAGCCAATCTCTCCCAGCTAGTTCCGAACTGCTAAGTACATAGGCAAAAGATAAATATAAAACACAATTAACAGACAGGTTACAAGTTCAAATAAATAAGGGATACAATACAAGTACAACGTAAAAATAAAGTATAGTACAATAATAGCAGAACAATATATATGGAAAATAAAGATGCAGGATATGTGTGTAGGAGCAGATGAATAACGAGAGAAATAGACCGTAGAGAGAAAAGTTGGGAATTACTGAGGACAAGGTAGAGGAATAATGACAAGAGGGGGAGAGCCCTGCTCATAAGAGCTAACATGCTAGTGGGAGGGGGTGAACAAACAGGAGACACAGAGATGAAGATGGGGAGGGCAGGTAAGCTTAGGTGAAAGGGTAGGCTAGAAGTAGGTTTTGAGGGAGTGTTTGAAGGATTGGAAGATGCTGGATTGCCTGGTAGGTTGAGGTAGGTTGTTCCAGTGCCCGAGTAGAGGAGATTAACAGACATTATTTAGACTTCTGACACAATGGAAAGGTTTTGTTGCTCAATGTGGTTTAGCAGAACTCAAATTACAGACTAGTCTCCATAATATCCTCAGTTACAACTCTGCATTTCCTGGTATCTTTCAATGCTAATATTGTTGAATTATCTGGCCATACACCAAATACCTTTAAAATATATGGTGCGGTACATCAATTAATAGGCTTGCATCCATATATGGTAGTTACTCCAAGTTATGTCCATCTTTACATCCTCAATCAGGGGCGTAACTATAACTTTGGGAGCCAAAGCAAAATTTTGAAGGGCCACTTGAACTGTGGATCAGCTCCTGCACTGCAGCTCCTTTCCATGGTCAGGCAGAATGAGGTAAGATGGTGTTAGATTAGATATGGCTTAGTCCAGGATTCAACTCATGACCTCAGCACTGTGAGACACAAGTGCTATCACTGAGCCACCTTGCTTCCGAGAGGAAGAAACTTGATGCAACAATGTTAAAGATGTTGCATCAAGTGAACCCTATTGCACAGAGCCTAATGATGAGTAGAGAAGAGGAACATGCACAAAGATTAGATCGATACAATTTTGAGGTACATATAGTGATATATTGTGACAAAACAAATGATAAGCGTTGTTATCATACATCTAATGTCCATGAAGTGGCTGCTGTTTTTACAACCGTTGGTGGGTAACCTCCTTCATCATGTGAACTGATGATTTTTCCTAACGCTTTGCAAGGAAACAAACTACACAATATATCAACTCTTCACCCAATGTGCAACCCCTTAATATACCCATTATTATTATTTCTTCATAGTAAAGAAGGTTGGAATAAAACCTTTTCTAAAAACCTTGGAACAGCTACTCAGAATCATGTTACAAACTTACAACACAAAGCATATCGCTTGGATGTACACCTGTCTCTAAGCCTATTGCACAATGGAAGCAAGTTATTCCAACAAAATGCAGTGGATCAATACTGTCATGTAGATTTTGCAAGGCAGAGCCAAAAACAGCTTTGTGTGGATTCTTTTGCTGGAATTTATGACTATGTTCATAGGATTGCTGTACAACTGAATATTAGACCAGGGCGTAGTATAACATTACCATCTTCATTTCAAGGTTTGCCTTGCAATGTGATACAACATCAGGATACAAAGGCATTAGTCCGTGCATATGGAAAACCAACACTGTTTATAACATTTGCATACAATCCAAAATGCCCGCAGATCCTAGTTCATCTGCAACACTAGCAACAACCAAATATGCCTGCCTGACAGTGACCAGAGTTTTCCATGCCAAGCTAAACTCTTTACTACACTATATAACCGAATTATTGACAAAACGAAATATCTGGGCCGGATTCACAATCCTGGACGTATTGCACATAGGTCTGGAATTTACAGATAATATCTACAGATGCGTAGTAACTATTTTACGTAATCTACGTATTGTTTTGTTATGTAGATTGCGTAAATGCAGTCTTACAGACTACATATACGCAATCTACGTAATGAAACGATATATAGATTATGTAAAATAGTTACAATCAAATTCCAATAACGCAAACTACCACCTGCTCGCAGCTTAATTACCCTTTGCAAACAAGATGCTATCCGTGAAGATTAATAGCTGTATCCACCAGATCCATTAAACGATTCAGAATGATATACTATGGTATATAACTGTATAGTCCACGGCCATGTGGTAATCTAAACCAAAAGGCTCCATACATGGACGAACATGGGAAATGTGCCAAACATTATCTTATTTACCACATTGCATTTGTGTACAGATTGCAACTGCTCCTTCTCAACTGACCTTTCTGATTCATTGATTAAAATAGGTAACGGCACATATGGTAATTCATCATTCCTGAAGCATTCCTATTACCAGACAAGGATCTTTTAGGATGGTTATTCCAATATAAATAGAGGTACAATAGACCCACAACCATATAAGAAAATTAAAAATTAAGGAATAAATTTAAATAATTAAATGGTGGCAATAATGAAATGCTGATACTGGCATAAAAGCAAAAAGTAACATTTATTAAAGGCAATAAAAAAACAACAACATTAATATCAATTAATACATCAATATAACAATATTAGTCAGAATATAAACCTGGATTAATTAACTATGACTACTTTAGTAAGCACTACTTATTGGCACGTCTTGTAACTTTGCTTCCATACAGTGCTGGGTATTAATAGTGCATAATTCCTCCTCACTTCAAAGGTCGATGAATATTTGGTATTTGGGATGCAAGCAGTTCTACAATGCAGATGGTATATGCATAGACCTTAAGATAGACAATGCTCTTTAAATAAGTCATATTACCGTTCACCTGGTGTCCGCTAGGGTTCCGTCATATACAGACACAGATTGTGAAAAGCTGTACGGGACCCGCTTCCAGGAGGGCAAATATAGTGCAGCATTTGGTCTTTTAACAAACTCTAGATATTTTATGGGAGCCAATCAGCTATCTGAAAGGCTCCCTATTCTTGAAAGGTTCTGCTGCAGATCTATGTATTATGCTGCTCTGGCAGCTTTAAAGTATACCTTCAAAGCTTTCAGGGCAGCTATATACATAGATCTGCAGCAGCTGCCTTTGCAGGGAGTAGTAGAGACAGGGATCAGCCAAAGCCGCGCTGTGGCTTTGGCTTATCCCTGGCTGTTCTACTCCCTGCAATAGACGCTGCTGCAGAGTATGGCCAGTTTAACTTTAAAAGTAGGCGCTATTGTTATGTTGATCGATCAGAAATGTGACCACTAGCAAAGGTTTGGTTAACAGAACAAGCCTTCAGTGATGCATATGCATTCCAATAGATTAGATCTAATCTTTTTAACTGGGGAGGCTATAGGACAATGCATCTTATTACCACGCATTGACCTACAACAAAGCAACCCTTTTTTCCCTTTTTTGCTTAAAGGA
Organism: Limnodynastes dumerilii; assembly: GCA_011038615.1. Classification (NCBI taxonomy): domain Eukaryota; kingdom Metazoa; phylum Chordata; class Amphibia; order Anura; family Limnodynastidae; genus Limnodynastes; species Limnodynastes dumerilii. The sequence goes on along the minus strand of WWET01000160.1, from coordinate 153,533 downwards.
CACCAATTCCTTGTAATTATCACATTCGCCATGACAATAAACAAGAGTCAAGGACAAATCCTCATGGACAGCTTTACCTTGCATTATCTTGAATGAAAGATTTTTTTGATGAAAAAACATATACATATAGGACCTGATTGACACTTAAGAGGGAGTTTGGCGCGGGCAGATGCGCACCTAACTTACTCTTCCAGCCCCCAACCCGCCCCCCGATTTTAGGTACCTTATAGCACTTAGGAGTGCCATAGGGCTACCTTATGTTTCCATGCAATGTCCGTACAGACATTGCCTCTCCCCACCCTCCCCGGCTAATCTAAATCCCTCCCCCTTCCCACTTCTACCTAAGAATGCCCCGAGGTGGCATAACGCTGCCTCTTGCGTAAATTACTGTGTGCGGTCTTCAAAGACTGCACGGACGCTGTCTACGTACCGACCTGCTATGTAGATAGCGTAAATGACCTACTACACATGCACACGCACTTAAGAAGCAGAAGCTGCTTAAGTGTGAACCAGGCCCATAGTACCAGATGCAGACCTTTAATACTGCTTCGGTCGGAGCTCTGGCAGCAGAGGTAGAGAAGGAAGATGCTGGATTCCTGTCGTATTCAGACTTATATACAAACATTTTCTGATGCTAGGGATTGAGAAAAGTCTGGATACAGTCCATAACGTCTTCAATTACTTTAATATAGTGATTTCTAATATAGTTATTTGTTATTTAAACTACATATAATGTAGTGTAGAAAAAAGTCAATTAATTCTGATAATAAAATGATTTAGTCATTACATCACAGTATCACTTAAGGCAGTTACTGCCTAGATATTATCATGAATAATAATAATTATTATTATTACTATTACAATAACTGTCACTAAGTGAATAAAGCGCAGATATCTCAGCATAACAAAATGTTAATGGAAAGCATTGCAGACAACATGCACGTGGCTCTTTCACTATTTTTGTATTTTGAGATAAACATACACTGTGCAGTTGAAGATCGACCATATAATATCCATTGTGGGAGGCACAGTGTGCAATGGTGGTAATATACCACTCAGGCATTGAAGGATCACAGATATTGCACCTAAAACAAGCGAACATGCGGACTTTGGATCAGGTCCAGTGGTTCTAGATAAACATTTACCTCTGCTAATAAGTCTGGTAAATTGAAAATACAAGTTTTACATTTTCAGCTGATAGATAGCTAATGTTCTGAAAACGTGTAACTAAGTCAAGTAACTAAATTACCATAGCTAATGTTAATTAATCACAATATGAACTTGCACCATGCACTGCAATTACACTTCCTTTTATGCTCAGCTACACACATTCTATGTGTTCTATTTTATGTTAATGATTCTGTGTTATCTCGTATTTATGTTTTTATTTTACTGAAATTACATTGGAGAATCTAAGACATTACTCAAGGCACTGTAGACAATGATTCTCAGGAATGTTAAACTTTAACCTCAAAAATAGTCAATATCCCTTTGTCCTGATACTACAAATCTGTGGAAAACAGCAAATGCAGGATTTGTAAATTGGAGACTTCCAAATCATGTAACCAGAGTGTGTATGGCAAGCGTGAAATTGGTATTGATATTTTAGAACTCCTCTCCTTTCCTAGGGGCAAATTCAATTGAGTGTGATGTGCTGTATCCCATAGATGCATGAGATAAAATCTGAGATATTCAACTACTAATAGATGGGAATAAGCACACTTTGCACCTAATCTCATCATCGCTCAACTGAATCTGCCCCCATTGTTTACAAATATGTGGTTAATGGCAGGTGGGCCAATGTCAATTTTATGTAGCTTCCTTCCACACATACACACACAAACACACATACACAATACATACACACACACACACACACACACACACACATACACATGTGCCATGCAAAGATCAGGCATTTCATTGAGCCTATATGTCTTTCTGGCCCTGCATAACTGAGAGCAGATAAAATAAGAAGCAGAGTTTGTAAAGAGATAGACAGAAGAGAAAGAAAGAGAAGATTAGAAGGTCATTTATTACTTAAAGTGTGAGAAGACATGGATGGTGAAGGGAGTGACCAGGAAAGAAGAGTAATTAAAAGGAGACAAAGGAGTATAGAGTGCAGGGGGCTAGGAAGAAATGGGGCTGAGTTAGGAAGAACAGGGAGTAAAAGGGGCAACACTGAACACGGGAAAGAAGAGACTAGAGGAACATAGGGAAGAAGGGAAATAGAGAGGACGAGGAAATGGGGTTTATCTACCTTAAACACCACCATCTACCTTAAACACCATCATCTACCTTAAACACCATCATCTACCTTAAACAAAACTGGCAGAATTGACATTCCTCTGAACTGTTCCTGAAGTCCTGACTTACTGGAACAATCCAAATTTCTCCAACATGGAGGCAGACCTAAGTTCTTCAGTACATCTTTCATGGCCCAGTTCTACTGACTTTGGGATAAGTAAAGTATGCGATATGTCCATAGGTGAAAAACAGCAATTGTCATTAATTTTTTTTGTATCAAATTGCACCTGCTAAACCCTAATGATGATAATAATGACATGTGCGAGGGTCTCTCCGTCCAAGAGAGAGAGGGAAGTGCACGCCCCCTGTCACTCCCCTCTCTCTTGCAGGCTTTATGACAGCTCATTAAGGCTTTATGACATCTCATTAAGGCAACCTTAATGCAAGCATGCACTCAGGATACAAATGGGTCATATGGAACAATAGTAACCCTAGCGTAACATCTGGAGGGCGCATGCATCGCATCCAGTCAAATCAGGTCACTTACGCACCTTGCGTTTAAAAGTGACCTGTCGGGCGCAGGTCTGGGTCGGGCCCTATGTCATTACCAGTCTCTATAGGCATCATAAATGTTCTTTTATTCTCATAAATATATAGGTTGTGCAGTCTGGGCAAGAGTCAACAGTAAAATGATGCTACAACAATTTCTGTAGTAGATATGGTGTGAGTGATAGAATAATTGAATTGCTTAGTGATAACACCATCTCCACCATGTATTTGACAACAACATCTCTAGACGAAATGAACTGGATCCAGGTTTAGTAGTTGTGGCCGTTGTTTGTACACAGTGTGGAAAATGGCCACAATCTTAACATGCCCATGTGCAACCATGGACCTAGATCCTCAAGATCCAGAAGGGTGTATGGGGAGAGAATGCTTAAAGCATGTCCGCATAATAGGAGGAGGGAAGTATATAAATCATACAGTAGGGGCTTGGATAACCCCTTATATAAAATCCTTATTTACACACATGGGGCTGGATCCAGACTTAAGTAAGTGCTTGAAATTAGTTACTTCTGGACTAAACCATGTTGATTGCAGGGGAGTCATATTTCATCTGTTGCAAACAGTATTAGAGTTGAAAGGTGATGTTTCCTATCCCAACTCTAAATAACAGTGTGATAGTAAAGCTCAGGGGCGGAACTACCATTGGTGCAACAGGTGCGGCAGCCCCGGGGCTTAAGCCTATACAAGGGCCCATGGCCATCGGCACCGCACTGCCGAAGCTCTCCACCGGTTTACCTCAGATATCATCAGGGCTAATGCATATTTTTTGCACCTGGGCCCACAACTCAATAGTTCCGACACTGGTAAAGCTGGTCAGTATCTGTGTGCAGTAAGCAATTCAAAGATATATCCCTGCATGCAAAGAATACAATTAACTTGACTCCCCCTGAAATCAACATGGCTTAGCCCAGGAGTAATTAATTTCAAGCACTTACTTAAGTCTGTATCCAGCCCATGCCCCATTTTAAGTGGGGCCAGTGCATAAATGTTAAGGTCCTACTTGTCGAAACCCAAAAGTTCAAGGGGAGTGTTCTCCCTTGCACTTACAGTAATTAGGATCGAACAACACAACCAGAGGTCCTCTCGCATTACACTAGTATATCAGGGTTTAGTCCAATGCTATGGTATACTTTTCACATCCTTCCATATCTATATTAGGGATCACCTTCACACCGACTTGCAAATGAATTGTAGCTGTGTAAAACTACAAAAGAAGGAAAAAAATATCACAATTTTAAATGATTGAATTATTATTATTTATTTCTTTATTTATTAGGAAGCCCTGACTTTGTTACATTTCAAGGCTCTTCACTCACTAATTACATTGCTATGCATATTTTCTTATTGGGGTGTGGCACGTCTTCTCCTGTTTCCACTGTATACACTGAAAGCATAGTTCATGGGAAATATGATGTGCACTAATCAGAAAATGTTTTATTGGGTGTTATAAAGTAATAATGATAAGCCCATCAATAGTTAGTGAGTTATATAACTTGGAGACAGCACTTTGTTAAAATGATAACATTCTATATTTCAAGGAAATAGTAGGATATCTAAAAAGGAAATAGCGCTGACAAATGTACACACTGTGGCAGCTTAAACTCTCCAATCAATCAAAATAGTAGTAACGAACTATTCAACAGAAGCATATGATCCAAAAGAAGTTTGAAAGTGAACGGTGCATATAATAAATAAATACATAGATTAATAAATTCATAAATTTAAATACCTTGCATATATAAAACTCTAAAAAATATATAGATGCATAAAAATATTTGTTACAATATAAAAATTTATAAAAACCATTTAACCTCAAAATCTGCATTTAAACCATTGGGGATCATAGTTTGCATATTGTAGATCCATCTCATTTCAGATTTTGCTAAAAATGCAGGATTAGGGACTTCTCTCCATTTCGGGGTAATAATTTCAATGCCTATAGCTTTATGGATATGTGTACATGAATTTTTATGACAATCTTTAAAATGTAATGGTAAGTTATGATTAGTAAAGCCCTTTTTTATATTATTAATATGCTCCGCCCACCTGACTTTTAGTGGGCGGCTGGTTCTACCAATATATTGTAAACCACAGGAGCATTGTATTAAATATACCACATTTTTACTGTTACAAGTAATAAATTGGTTAATTTTAAAACTTTTACCATTTTTGGATGTAAACTCCACTGTTTTAGAGGGCTGATTAGTGAAAGTGCGGCACATCATACATATCCCACAACGATGGAAACCTTTTGTTTTAATAATACTGGATTTAGGTGGAGATATTCTATAGGCACTATGAGTTAGAGTAGCACTCAAATTTTTTGCCTTAGTATATATGAACCTTGGAATTTGTGGAATACAGGTTTTTAAAATGGGGTCAGCCGTTAAAAGATTCCAGTGTTTTTTTATAATTTTTTCCACCCTCATATGTTGTGTGGTATATTGCGTGATGAAAGCACATCCAAAGGGGCTATCTTGTGTCTTCGGGACATTCTTTTTCTTAGGAGACAATAGAGGAAGTCTTTCTAGTTTTTCCACTTCGTCTATTATAGTATTTAAAGTAGTCTCACTATACCCTTTATCTATAAAACTGTTTTTTAAAAACAAGGCTTGTTTCTTATATTCTTCTATATCTGTGCAATTTCTCCGAATACGGAGGAATTGCCCCTTTGGAACATTCTCAATCCATTTTTTGTGGTGGCAACTGTTGACACTAATATACGAGTTAGAGTCTGTGGGTTTCATGTAATTTCTAACATTCAAAAATCCAGACTCAAAATAGATGTTTAGATCCAAAAAGTTAACACTTTCTTGGCTCACCTCAAATGTTAGTTTAATGTTCTTACTGTTGTTATTTAAATGGTCGCAAAAGACTACAAGGATGTCCCTGGGACCCTCCCACACAAATAGAATGTCATCTATGTAACGGTGGTATTTTTTTAAATATTGGCTCCATCTATTGTCTGTCCAGATTTTTTCTTGTTCCCACAGGGCTAAGAATAGGTTGGCGTAACTAGGGGCCACTTTGGCCCCCATCGCCGTCCCCGTCTTCTGTAGATGGAATGAATCCTTAAAGAAAAAATAATTGTTTTCTAGGATGAATAAAATGCCCTCTAAAATGAAGGAGTTGAGGATACTTTGTTGGGGATCTAAAAATTGCTTCACACTCTCCACACCATCCTGATGGTTAATTATGGTGTATAGAGATGTGACATCTGCAGTAATCAGGTAAGTATTTTCATTACCGGATATATTTTCAAAGGATTTTATAGCAGCCACAGTATCTTTAAGATACGATTTTGTATTCATCACAATGGGTTGGAGTATAGAATCTATGAATTCCGATAGGCGAGATGTTACTGAATTTATACCCGCAACAATAGGTCTTCCTGGCGGGGATATAGCATTTTTATGAATTTTTGGCAGTAAATATAATACTGGAATCGTTGGTGTTTTATTATCCAAAAATTCAAACGTGTCACTACCAAAGGCTCCCAAAGTGTGATGTTTCTGAATGAGGGCTTGATATTTGAGTAATATTTTTTGTGTCGGATCGGATTTTAAAGGGGTATATGTATTTACATCCTCCAACTGTCTAAAAGCCTCTTTTTCATAGTCCGAAATATTCATCACAACTATACCTCCCCCCTTATCCGCTGGTTTAATAATGATCGAGGGGTTATTTTGCAAAGACTTAATGGCCTGTATTTCTGCGTATGTCATATTTTTCTTATATTTTTGTTTTTTCTGAAATTTTAGATCCAATTTTTCCAAATCCTGCATCACCACCTTATTAAATGTGTCCAAAAAGTTACCCCTATGAAAAATCGGGTTAAAGGTGGATTTCGCACGAAATTTTTTGCCATTAATATTGCTCTCAACTATAGCTATTTGCTCATCCTTTTTCTGAGTTTGTAGGCCAAAATGCCTCTTAATTGTCAATTTTCGGACGAACTTTTGTAAGTCCACAAAGGTATTGAATTTATTAACCTTATTATTTGGAGCAAATTTTAAGCCCTTTTTTAGTACTCTAGTCTCTATGTCCGATAAAATATACGAACTCAAATTATATATTTTTATGGTATCATTTTTGTCTTTAATAGCTTTTATTTTATTTTGATTTTTAATTTTGTAACGTTTACGTGTCAAAGCTCTATAGATCTTATGCTTAACATTATTTAAATTGTGTCCACGGGATCCTCGTTTTTTCGCTCTACTTGTCTTTATATCTACCTGGCCATTTCATCTAGGTTTTGAGCTGAGAAAATCGCTATTACTGATATTTTTAACAGATTTTATAGCGATTTCTTCATGATTTTTTTGTATTGTATTTTGATTTTGTTTCTGATTATTACTTTCATTTTTTTCTCGGAGCTCCTCATTAAGGGCTAAGTCCTCTCTATTCTCTGGGTTGCTGACTGAAAAACCTGTGGGGTAGTTTCTCCCAAAATCTCATATCTATTTTCCAAGGATTTCTCATAGGTTCTATCCCTACTTTTGTCTCTAGGTATACTTCTCGCCCTATAGTGTTTACAGCTAGGGCTATGCTCTCCTGATCTAATACTGCGTTCTCTGTAGTTGGAGGCTCCATACTGAGATAAAGACCTCTCTATATTTCAAGCCTTTTGTTCAGAGTTTATGTTACCACAGAACACTTGTACGATTGCTGTACATCGGGTCTGGTATGAAATGTCAACAGGTCAAAATGTTAACAGTTGAGTATTATGTTAGTATATGTTTGTAAAATCTGTAAACATAGTGTAATGCAGGCGGCTTGTAAACAACTTCAGAAATGTGGTAATATATATGTAATATATATGTAGTGTATATATGTGGTGTCTTATATGCACTTCTTATATACAGCTTCTCTGCCTGCATATAATTGAAGGTAGCCACCGGATACATCATTTATGCTGCAGTGAAATCCCATACGGCTGGTAAAGAAGGACTGGGTGCTCCAACTTACAACTCCTGGAAAACGGGTAATACCCACCCCTATGTAGCCTACTATTGAATATTGAATTTTTAAATATCTTATCCTCTCCAATTGCCTTGCCCTTTGTGTTTTTCCCGTGGTGGAACTTGCATGGGATGTGAGCCTGTGGAATTGATTCCCTTACATGCACATTAGCTCATATGTGAAAATATTTTATTTCATCTTCAGCACGATTTTAGAATGTTGATTGTATAGTGAATAAATATTATTTGTTTTGATCTTAGGTTGCCGTTTGTTGCTTCTTCAACAGAACCAGCAGTAATTTATTTTAGTAGTTTAGTTCTTAGCGCTGTTTCCCCTTTTTTCCATATATCTTACATTTATAGGTGGTGGCAAACCCCCTAAAACAGCTGCTTGCCTCCTATTAGCGCCTTAGACCCATATTTTTCATTTAATTTTTCCCCTAAAATTTTAGTTTAGTGGACACTGAGTATTATTATGTTTTCCAAATAAATAGAAAGTCTTTTAGTTTTTTTTTGTTACTTAGCTAGAGATGCCTTCAACCAGTCCATAGAAAAGACATAGAATAATTTTTTTTTAAACTGAAATGTACCGTAAATGATGGCCCGATAAAAAATAACTTGTATGTGTATTTAGAACTTTTGTGGATTAAACGCTCCGGGAACTTCATCAATTCTTCTGACACTACTTGGTACCTGGGTGTTCCTATCTCTCGCTGGACCTATGACCTTATATCAGTAACAATATATAATCGCTATTTAATAACAGGCCTACCATCTGTCATCACTTTATTATTGCTTATACTAACTACCTCCAATGCAAACTCCCAGAGTGTTATGCTTCCAACAGGGGCTCAGTGCAGCTATTACCTGGGAGCTCCCATATGGACACTTCATTAATGTTTCATGCTGCTCAGTTATACTTGCTCACAATACTTATTATCTAACCTCCATTTTTGTTTGTTACCTTTGCTTTTATTGATTTGATTAGTGGATTTTATGATTGTATAATTAAAACACATTGCATTTCATGATATATTCAGCAATGTCAGTCATTAATTTATCCTTACCATTTGCATTAGTATTCTTCAGAAAGGTCAGAAGTGACCTTTTATTTCCCTGGCCTGGAATCCTTGCAGAGAGGTGTATGTATCATTATCCTGTTAATACAGAATTTATGGGTGTATACCTGATGTTTTTGTTTTTTTAATAACCTTGTCACCCAAATGTCACGCAGCCTCAGTTGAAATCAGGGTCGTGACACTACTGGGATAAAACTCATCAGACATTATGGTTTTGGCAGCCTCTGGGCCCGATTCAATTGCCGGCGTTATTTTAAAAAAGATTGCGTCGGAAAAAATACGACGCCTTCACCGGTAATTGAACGGTAAAAATTTGCATATTCAATTGTTTTTTTACCGCTGCGCTAAAACAGCAGCCAGTGGTAAAAAAATTAACGGCGAAAAAAAAAACCCCTTCTCTGAACGTCGTAAATCACCTCCTCCTAGCAGGAAGTACCCTGGCATCCATGGGCTTGCTGATGCTTGTAGTTCTACAAGCATCAGCATGCCCTGTTGGGGCACAAGATAGGGCAGCGTTAAAAATCTGCACCTCTCATAGGGGTGGATTTTTAATTAACGATATCATTAAAAAAACGGCGTATTTTGAACGCCAAAAAATAATTGAATAGTAAAAAAAATATCGGCCGTAATTTTTTAAAAAATTGCGTTAAAAATACGCCGGCGAACAATTTTTAGCTAATTGAATCGGGCCCCCTGAATCTTCCTCCATTAGATTGTATCAGTGGTGTCCCTATCCGCCCATGTTTAACATGTTCAATGTTAATTAGATCATGATTTCACAAAAAAGAAATACAAGAGTGTCAAAAATACTGTATAAGTGAAACATTACAATATATACAATAGTGCAGGTGCACTTAGTTAACTGTAATTTAACGAGCAAGGATGGGGTGATAGGAGTGCTGAAGCACAGGGCGGCCGTCATAAAATGTGCGGCCCAGGACACAGCTGTGGGGCCCTGCCCCCTATGTGATGTCATTGGTGATGTAGCTGATGTGACATAGGGTAGGGCACCACAGACCTGCTTTAACAGCGGGCCGGTGCGCAAGGAAATTCTTCCCTGCACATTGGCCTGCTACATAGCTTGTGATGTATTATTTTCTGCTTCCGACCTTTGTCTGCTCATTGGTTCCAGGGTGAACTTGCTGGGTCACTCTACCCTTGGGAGATTATCAGATCTAAGTGCATAGAGATAAGGAGATCTAGGGTAACTGTAGAATATATTGTTGGTTGTGTACTTGCTGCAGTCTGATGGCATATATATATAAAAAAGAGCTTACATTGTTTACCATATTTATAAAGTGTTTCCTTCTCTCAAACACCTGTTGAGATTAGTTTGTTAGCAGCATTATTTATCCTCAGATTACTTCTATACCTTCTTCCTTATTAAGCACCTTCTACCACTTGTGTTCAGATTAGCAGAGCAAACATCCAAAGTCCTTCAATTCAATTCAATTCAAGGAAATGTGTTGCTTTATTTAACCATACACAAACAACAATTTCATATCTATCACCTTAGACAGAGATCTATAAAAAAAAAACCTGTGTTTACCAATTATATCAGCTAAAGCTATTTTAGCTATCAATATAGGATAATGTGTGTTTATTATTTACAAAATGTTATTGTATAACTTTAATTAGTCTATTAATGCCAAGAGGAAATGACAGTCCTTCACGACATGGGTCCCCATAGGTGCTCTCCACAGGGGTTTTATCTTCTCCTGAGTGCTGAAGGATGACTCTTTGTGAGTCTAAAGGCTTTACACCATCCTGGTGCTTCTATAGGACATGTTTATAAGAGCCACAGCCTCATTTTATAATGCAGAGAAGAAAAATGAAATGTTACTTATGTGAAAACCTTAAATAAATAAATAAATAAATAAATAAATGTTTTGTTTTCAAGTATAAAAAAAATGTAGTTACAGACCAGTCTTTCTCATCCAAATCAAATGACATTTGGTTGGAAGTATGTGTGTAGTAATAATAACTTTGTGAATTTCTAGCGTTCACTCACTAATACTGAAAGCACTCTAGCAACCGCCAACCAATACAGACAGCATTCTACTTATATCTAACAGAAGGGCTGCTGTTTATACTGGGAAAATTGTCTGTGAAGCTGGGTAAACACTTTCCAATTTTTGTAAAATCTGACCACCATACTAACAGTTTGTCAGAACTTGAATAAATGTGTACACATACGCAACTGCTTAAAAATCTTAAGGACTGATCGCAAATTATCCAGCTAATCTGCTAGTGTATATGCTGCTGTGGTTTTTCCAAGTCTTCACTTGATACTTAGGTCAACATATTTGTGAGTGACAGCCACAGAGGCAAAGATTTGAAGACAGTTTATGGTGACAATAGAAATAACAATGTATTGGGTGCTCAAGCGCAATCCACTCTGCTCAAAAAGCAGCAATCCAATATCAGGAGGTGTCTCAGAATACCTTCAAGTAAGAATGAATAAAAGGAAAAAATTATATTGGTGTAATAAAAGCAATCGGGCTGCACTCAGCCCTTTCTCAAAGTCAGACTTTGAGAAAGGGCTGAGTGCAGCCCGA
>WWET01000160.1:118895-140650 GCA_011038615.1 Limnodynastes dumerilii | reverse complement strand
TAACTATACGCTGTCATTTGGGATCTTAAGTGACGTGGTAGCGTTCATTTAAGATCCTAAGTGTCAGTCCTCGCCCACTTTCTCTCATTTCCCTGCCTCCCCCCGCCCCTTTCCATGCAAATCCTTAAGATCTTAAAGATTCGCTGCACTTAAGATCTTAAGTGCTTGCGTGCGATTCAAACTTACGCTCTTAGCGAATTTACGCTCCTAACCGCTACGTAGACGGCGTTGCACTATTACTACGCATGCGCAGTTTTGCGAATTTTCTAGGATCTTAAATATACGCTCCTAAGTGCCGTGGAAATCGTATCTCTGAATCAGGCCCACTATGTATTGCAGTAGTGATTTGACAGGGGTCGGGGCTTAATGACGTGATTTACATAAATTGCATCATTAAGCCCCACCCCCATGCGCCGATATCTCCCGGAGGGAAGAAATAAAAAGTCCAGGTGGACCCTGCAGGCAGATATACTATAACAGAAATCTCCTTGGGAGGAACAAGATACCATATCTGCAATATTTACGCCCCCACTAAATATGATAAACTTTTCTTTCAAACCCTCCTCACAAAATTATTACCAATCTGTGGCTCTAATCTCATCCTTGGAGGTGATTTTAACCTGGTGGCCTCCCTAGCCCTGGACAGACAAGTCCCCACACGGTCAGGACGCAGACTCCCCAGGCTGAATATAAACTACCTCTCTAACCAGTTGAAACTTTTAGATATTTGGAGGTCTAGACATCCCCTAGACAGAGAATTTACCTGCTTATCTGCGGCGCATGGTAGTTTGTCCCGGCTGGACTATATTCTGATGACTGATACCATGCTACCCAGGGTGTCAAACACACATATAGAGCCCATCTGCATATCGGATCATGCCTTGGTGTGGGTTTCTCTAGCCAGTGGAATAGACAGAGGAAACTTTAGATCTTGGAGGTTCCCTGCGTATCTCACTGGATCCCTAAAATTCAGAAATATGCTGGAAACAGCTTGGGCATCTTATGTAAATTCTAACAGTGAACACGTCTCTGATCCTTTCCTTTTCTGGCAAACCGCAAAGGCGGTTATTCGAGGAGAGATACTATCGTTTGTTGCGAAGCATAATAAATCCTACACCAAGGTATATACTGACTCGCAGAAAGCTCTATCCAAAACCTATCAACAATTTTTAAACAATCCTACACAGGCTAACAAAGACAGATATCTTGAGTGTAAAGCTAAATTTGAAACATGCCTCACTTCGATTAATCAAAGACAGTCGAACGCCTATCAATATCGGTTTTATAAACAGGGCAATAAATCAGGGCGCCTACTGTCAAATCTTATGTCTAGCTCCCACACTCCCATGATTATCAAATGTCTTAAGGCGGAGGATGGTACCAGAGTATACTCGGGGAAAGATATAACCACAACTTTACGGAATTTTTATAAAGATTTATACACACAAAATGCAATAGATGCGGCCGCTAAGCTAGCCTTTTGGGACACCTGTCACCTACCACAACTTACCCAAGCACACATTGCCATGATACAAAACCCCATAACCATAGTAGAGATCACAGATGTTATTAAACGCCTCAAGACGAACAAAGCCCCGGGCCCGGATGGATTCAGTGGAGAATTTTATAGAATCTTATCTCCTAAACTTGCTGAACCCCTGCAGGCTGTATTTAATCATATTATTGAGACTAAAACTATCCCCCTTTATTTTAATTCGGCCATAGTGAAGACATTCCCGAAGCCGGGTAGGGATCCCGAGCTGCCTAGTTCTTATAGGCCCATATCACTATTAAACGTGGACTATAAGATTCTTACGAAAGTAATCGCAGAAAGAATCAAGAGAATCTTACCACACATCATACACAAAGATCAGACAGGATTTATTTGGGGCAGGCATCCAGCCTCTAATATTAGAAAAATCTTAAGTATAATGCAGAACCTAGAGGAGGAGTCTGGCGCTGGAGATCACAGCTTACTGCTTTCTCTGGATGCAGAGAAAGCATTTGATCTTGTCACATGGGATCATTTGTGGAAGACTCTAAACAATTTTGGATTCCCAAGTACCTTCTCACACTTCCTGCAAACACTATATACTAACCCCCAAACCTATGTAGCCAGCAATGGGTACATATCAACATCATTCACCATAGAGAGGGGCACGCGTCAGGGATGTCCTCTCTCGCCCCTGCTGTTTGCCCTTGCCCTGGAGCCCCTGGCAATTGCCTTGAGGAAGCATCCCAATATACATGGAATAAAAATACGGGAGACAGAGGTCAATCTGGCGCTATTCGCCGATGACATGCTCCTGTTCTTATCTAACCCATCTATTTCAGTACCTAACGCGGTAAAAGTCATCTCACAGTTTGGCCTATTCGCCGGGTACAGGATTAATCTGCAAAAATCGGAAATTCTTCCATTAACCCGACGGGACCAGCTACATTCGCTCCTCCCTGTTATACACCCCCTTACAAAAATTTCCACAACAATAAAATACCTCGGCATCCGGATACCCAATTATACAAAAGTAACTTTACCACCATTATACACGAACTCATTCAGAAACTAGACTCATGGAAGAACCTCCCGCTGTCCCTCTTTGGGAGAGTGGCGGTCATTAAATCTATTATCTTCCCCAAGTTATCATATCTCATACAAATGCTTCCTATCCGGATTAAAATGCAAGACACTAAAGCTTATAATTCTGCTGTAACTAGGTTCATTTGGCAAGGTAAAAAGCCCCGTATAGCAGTGTCCAGACTCTATCTGCCTCGCGACGCAGGAGGATTGGGGCTTCCGGACATATTCTCCTTTACCCAGGCAGTGTTTTTTAGAGCCACGGCAGACTGGCTACTACAAAGGGAGACTTATACCAACAAATCCTTAGAGGAGGCTTTATTCTACCCACATGCTCCAGCAGCATTATTGCTATCCCCGAAGAAACTGATACCGGCAAAACACCTTAGCAATGTTCTATTTAAGGACACCTATGTGGCATGGACTCAAGTAAATCGCACATATAAACGTAACCCTTGTGGTGCCTCATATGCCCCCCTGTGGGGAAATCCTGCATTTCCTCCTAGTCTTCAGAACACCACATACCTCGATTGGAAAGAAAAGGGTATCAAAGCTATAAACGACATATTTGACCCGGGGGGCACAATCTATGCCTTCCAGACTTTACAAACCAAATACCACCTACCTAACTCACAGTTTTTTATGTACTTACAGGCACGACACTATGCACAACATATATCGTCTATTTTGCCAAAACCTGCAAAGTCAGACAACTTGGTGCCTACACTTCACTTCATCAAAAATAACAAGTACAAAACTCGCCACTTGCAACACGAACTACTAACTCTCAACAGCGGAAAGCTTTTGGCTCCTGCGGCAGTTAGGTGGGGGAACGATATAGCATTAGTTGATTCGCCAACTATTCAAAAAAAACACTATGAGCGAGTGATGCGTACCTTGCACTCAGCACAATTGCAGGAAGTACACTTTAAGACGCTGCACAGAGCTTACATTTCTCCGGCACAGAGGAGCCATATGGTGCCGGGAGATTTAGGAATATGTCCTAAATGTAGGTGAGAAAAAGCAGTCTTTTACCACTCTATGTGGGAGTGTAGGAAGATAGCGTATTTTTGGAACAAGGTACTGCAATACATCAACACTATCTTCTCGCTATCCCTTACTAAGGAGCCACTGGCCCTACTCTGTGCTAATTTCGAGACCTGGGGACTAAGCCCATCTGAGCATCACCTAATCCCTACACTCACTATGATAGTAACGCTGGCCAAAAAAGTAATCTTGAATCAGTGGACCTCCTCAATCCCCCCTCTGTTAGGGACGGTAAAAAGTCTACTCATACGTACTTTATACTTTGACAGGAAGGCTACCCTACCAGACATAGAAAAAGGGGTGGAAAGGTTTTATAAAAAGTGGGGACCCTTTATTGAGAGTCTTGATGCCAATGCACAAACACAAATTCTTAACTTATTTGAGCATACCACTTGGTTTCTTTATAGACAATTAGATAACCCAGTCGTACAATAGAAGACAGGTATGCGGTCCCATCGCAAGTACTACACCTCATCAGAGGGTTCTATAAGAGACATGCTGATATCATGACTAACCTAGACATCATTGCTTATATCGCCCCTGCGCACTCCTACATATTCCAGTGCATAATCTCGCGTATGTTCATGTGTATATTCATGTGTCAATCTATTTGAAGCCAGACATGTATAAATTTCTGTATGTGTATGTTTATTTGTTTCTTTGTTTGTGAAACAAAAAACCCAATAAAATTGTATATGAAAAAAAAAAAAAAAGGGACTTTACCTTGACTGTCTATAAGACATGTCTGTGATTTACATGGTTAATTCTTCCTAGTTAAAGCTGTTATATACTAAAGGATAATTATAACTTTATAGCATGTGTAGTGCTGTAAAACATTTAATAACATATTTTAATGCTTTATTCCTTTGACACCAGTCTGCAGCTTAATCAAGATACAAACATTTATGGAGTTGATATTAATGTGGGAGAGAGCATGTTGTTTTCATTGTATGGAAAGGTGATTTTAAAACTCTACTGTGTGGCATAATAATTTGGTGCAGTATGTGTCTATTCATGCATATAATTAAGATATTGTGTTGCCAACTCTCCTGGAATATCCGGGAGACTTCCAAAATTTGGGCAGTTCTACCTGGAGAGCAAATCTCCTGCAAGTCCCATCCCCCTGTAAATCACTATTGTAATCCCTACAGTTACTAGGGATGGTCAGGGCTTGATGACATCATCAAGCCCCATCTACGCCCTTGAACACTGGTGATTGAAGTAGTGATTGGCAATGGGTAAGACATGATTACACAATTTGCAAAAATCATGTAATTAAGCTTCGCCCCTATTCTGGAATCTGTTTCTCCCCTCCAAGATCTTCCCAAGGGAAGAAATAAAAAGTAGGCAACCCTGTGTTTTCCTTTTGGGTAAATAAAAATCAACCACTTGGTGTATCTAAAAATTACTATTTCCTGACCCCCCCCCTTCCTGTTTGCCTCACACACAACTTATTACCTGTTCCTGCCGCCACCAAGGTTTGTTCAGACAGCATACAATCTATCCAAGGAGACTGAGAGGGAGAAGGATTCCTTGAGGTCATTTTCCAAAGATATTAACTTCTGAAAAGATACAACACAGCTCCCAAGGAGACATTCTAAGAAAGACCTTTTATCTACAGGAATTTCTTAACAATAAGTAATGGCTCAACCGAGGCCTGGATTATCAACTAAACACAAGGGAACTGATCCAGAGCTATGCTTGCAGAATTTCACATTGCGCATGTGCAAAATAGGAACAAGCACTTCCTGTGTTCACATCTGTCTGCCTTGTACTAGTGCAATGGGGTGTTCCACCATATTTAAATGAAAAAGGGGGTGGTTTATTGCTTCTGCTAGGCGCAGTACAGCCCGGATTCCCTGCAATACCTTTAAACTCTTGCACCAGTTCACGGGCTTTTGTAAGTGTATGATGGAGGACATTTTCAAGCATTAAATGGCCCTATTGGTATAATAGGCACAGCCCTAAAATATACAAAGACTAAAGCAATGTGTGATTTCATTTTGAAAATATATATACATTTCTGGTCATATTAATTAGTAGTTTATTTTTTCATGTAACCTGAATAGCAGTGTATGGTCACGCAGTATGCTCTGGCAAATTAACTAGGGTTATATATTTTTAAAGTGTATTATTTGACTGTAAATTTTAAAATAAAAAACCCATTTGAAACATACTTGAAGCAAACTTGTATAGCCTTATGCATGACACCTCGCAGCCTCTGCAGGATTTGCGTGTTTCAAATGAGCCCCTTTTTACTAGGTCCTTACGAGTTTCGTAACTATGGATTTGCGCTTCGGCTGCACATAGGCCCAGATTCAAACATTTGCATGCAGGGATATATCTTTAAATTGCTTACTGCACACAGATACTGACCAGCGTTACTATTACACTGTTATTTGGACTTAGGCTGGGAATCATCACCTCTCAACTCTAATACTGTTTGCAACAGATGAAATATGACTTCCCTGCAATCAACATGGTTTAGCCCAGGGGTAACTCATTTCAAGCACTTAGTTAAGTCTGGATCCAGCCCATGTACAGTAAGGGTGTGGCTAAGGAATTCAGTGTGAATTCCTGTTGGTGGATCCACAATCAGTAAGTAGGAAAGCAGGGGGGAGTGTCTCCTATTTGCTGACTGTGGATCCGCCAGTGGAACCCCACCTTAAGTATTGCATACGGAAACCCTTCTATGTGGAACAATAAATTGCTTAGCCAAGCCCTTACTGTACAATGTAAAATGCTTATGCTCCCCCCTGCCCATGCATATCTCCTACACATGGGGGATAACCACAGATCCACAGAGCGCAGTATCGGTCAGCTGCGATGCGTTGCAGAGATAATGGCACTGTGCATGTATGATACCATTTTACAGTAGTGTACAGAAATCTGCTGAAATTCTTAGTTCTGAGTCTGGGCCAAAGACCGGGATCAGCTCAAAGGAATCTGAGGGGTCTAGATGTTGGGAAACCATTGACATTTATGGTAATGACATTTCTTCCTTTTAGAGGGTAGATTGGCTCTACAGAAAGAACATTTATATAAAAGAAAACTCAACATTAACATTAAGCAACGTGTAAGATAAATAGAATTCTTGACCTCACAGGCAGAGGGATTAGCAGTAAAATTACAGTGATCTTGTTTCTCTTCCACATATCTTTTGTTAAAACTAATTTACAATACTTTGTTTAGTTCTAAAGATTAACTTTATAATGTTATTCAGAAGGTAAACTTATGACTTTAATTTTGTACAAGAGAGATACCATCTGAACGTTTGTTTATAATGAAGTCTGTAACCTTCTAAGGAAATACGCTTCATCAAACAGGTTATGTTATGTACAGAGAGTAGAGAACATATTATATCCAAGACTGTGTCGTTCAACTCTAATACACAAAGGCTTGTGTAATTATCAAGGGAAAGGAATGTGTTATGTTTTTTCTTGTATATGTGTAATAAACTGAGCCTCTTGAGGGTTGATCTAAAGTTTACAGCAGTATCGTTACTACTGTGGGTACAGTTGATAAGAGACTGGAGGCAGCCACCCGCACTGCACCCACAGAGGATATACTGGCCAGCATCAGACTTATCAGACTTCTGCCAACACCCATGCTATCGGGCCTGGACAATACTTCCACCTCTGGCTGAAAGCTGCAATAAAAAAAATTGCACAACTGCAAAACCCACAGATGCTAATTTGATATATGCAATATCTGAGAAGGGACATTTTAACTGTAAATTGCAGTGTAAAAATAAATCTAATCAGTATATGTGCTCTAAGCAAAAGAAAAATAGTTTCACAGCATGCTAAAATTATAAATACATTTGCCCCTTTACACTGTAACATGATGCCGAAGTAGGCAGCACCAGGCCCCATAGCAAATTTTTAAGGGGACCCTGTGATCAGAAGCTATGGGGCCTGGAGGAGACGGGGGTCTGAAGAGGCCGTCAACCCTGTGCCCGGTTCCCGAGGAACTGGGCAAATCAGAGCAACCAGTCCAATGCCATTCAAGCGCAGATCAGACATCTGTCCACACATGCACAAGCACTGGTTCGAGTTTGAAAGGGAGAGTGTGTGTGTCCATGACCCTCTGTCCCTGTATGTGTTTGAGTGAGTGCAAAAGTTTATCTAAGCAACCCATCCATTCACTTCATATTCCCATTCCAGCCATTCCAAATTGCCACTTCAGCCACTGGTTACACTATCATTAAAATGATTGGTTAATGCTATTGCATAAAATTTTGTATAACATAAAGCAGTTTAACATTAATATATAGCACGTGAATGCATGAGCATGATATAAGTGCTCTGAAAGTATAGAACCAGATACAGAAATAATGTAGCTCCATTGAGGAAGGGAATGATGTGAATGTCTAATGTTCCCTGTAAAGTGCTGCAGACAAAATGTGGCTCTATATAAATAAGCATTATTATTATTATTATTATTATTATTATTATTATTAATAATAATAATAATAGTGTCCTACGAGTGGGCCTCCAGCTGAAGAGGTTTACTACAGGATCACCATGTGATCCTAATTTGCACAAGTGCGAGAAGAGAACACTCCACTTGCACTTATGCCTTCATGCCTTTTACTCTACAGGACCCTACCCTAACATTTACGCACCAGAGGAATGTATGTAAGGGTCCCCTTCCTTAGCAACGTGTCTGAAGAGAGAGAGAGAGAGAGAGGCAATAGGGAGGGCAGTATGTCAGGGTGTGACACGCTCTCTCACTAGGGGAAACAGCTGTCTGGCCAGAAGTAGCAATGTCTAGTAGACAAATCTAGACTTCCACAATAACACTGAATTCAGGCTAGGGAAACTGACTTGAAACCTGTCTTTTGTCTTGTTGGGCATGCACACATGAAGATTGGGGCCATTTCTGCACAAAGCATGCAAAAACAGCCACAACTACTAAATCTGGATCAGGTCCATAGTAACTAGATGCACTGATGCAGAACAATTTAAATAAGAATATTCAATGAAGCATTAGGCCCTTGGATATCCCAACAAGACAAAAGACAGGTTTCAAGTCAGTTTCCCTAGCCTGAGTTCAGTGTTTTTGTGGGAGTCTAGACTTGTCTACTAGACTGCTACTTCTGGCCAGACAGCTGTTTCCCCTAGTGAGAGAGCGTGTCACACCCTGACATACTGCCCTCCCTATTGCCTCTCTCTCTCTCTCTCTCTTCAGACACGTTGCTATACAACCTCCACCATCCCAGACACACTGCTCACTACCATCCCCCAGCACTACACACAGCAGCGCTTGTGATTGGTCAGAAACTAGAAGCTGATATAAACAAACAGAACACAGGCGGCTCCAGACAGCAACACAGCCTGAATATCCACAGAAGCACCCGCTCGTACCCCGTTATACAGCGCATAGAGCCTGCTTCAGGACCAGCAGTGGACAGCTCCCGGCGCTGGCCAGTAACTTGCATTGCCAAAAAGGCAGTAGCTGATCTGATAAGCGCTGTACATGTGTGGTCATTCAGCTGTGGACGGTTCTCCTATACATACTACTAAGGGGTCCATGTCTGGCAAGGTATATGACTAGAACCATTGGAGGCACACAATAGTCATCCTCTGTGTGGCTGGGTAAAGAGGTGATGGGCGGCAGGCTGAGCAGACAGAGCAGTCTGGAAGATGAGCCGGAGGACGCAGTAGATTCGGGGCCCCTTAGGGGGGAGACTGCAGGCTCCCGTGGCGACTTTGCCATCACATCCCTCATCCTGAACTCTGAACGCATTCCCGGGGTTCTGCGGAGGAACAAGCCCGCTCCCTATGTCAGGAGGGCAGCCTGGATCCGGGACATGCAGGCGCTGCTCCGTGACCACAAACAGGAGCAGGCGCTGCATGTTCTCAAACTGCTCCGCAAGGTGAGGAACCCAAGGGCCACACTCGCCAACACTAAGGCAGCATGCATTTCTCCAGGTCCATATATTGGTCCTTGTGGTCACCAGATAAACATGGTATTTATGTGCACACTTCTTATGTATAGCTTTCACAATACGTGTGCCACACATCTGCTATAGAGCATCTCTTCCCATGTCACTATCACCTTGATCCTGGGTGTGGTGACCTCACCTCCACTCTCTCTCTGTCTCTGTAGGACCTGGGCCTAGAGGGCACTTTCCTCAATGATGTGTTATATAGACATGTCACCTTTCTGAATCTGGTGGATCCCATCGCTCATGAACTGCTTCTTAGCCTGTCCAGGGAACTGCAGTGCCCCCGCAAGGTAAGGGTTAATGACAATTCTGGACCTCTCAGCAATTGTCGGATTCTGTGATCTCTTTACTAACATATTCTCATTGGCTAGAAGGCAATAAATCATCCAGGTGTTTATATCATGTTTTTGTATATTATTTTACCATTTTATAAATCTGTGCACAGCAATTTTTGCTTGTTATTTGTAATGGTTGTGAAAATGTGTCAAAATGCTTTTTCTTGATACACATAGCTATATTGTTACTTAACATGGTCATGCTTTTCCTTCCACATCCCCTGCGCTTTGAGGGAAAAGCTTCCAGAAACAGTAAAGGCTGATACAGAATATTAATGATAGGAACATGTACCAATTTGTGAGGGCGGAGACAAGGAAAGGATGGGGGAGGGAGGAGCCCAATAGAAGGGTGGAAGGGGGGAGGGAAGGAGAGAAGTGAAAAGAAAGTGGTGCATATGCATAAATACATAAAGACATCATTGTGATGAAAAGATGACTTGAACAACAGATATAATATCATAACAATAAATATGAAGTACAATGTCACTAAGGCAATATGCAGAGGATGAAATATACAGAGAGTATAAATTGTGGTCTTAACATGTAACAATTTAGTGCAATACTACAGCCTTTGTCATTGTGTTAACTTTGGAGCATACAGTTACAGTAAAAATATCACATTTTATATAATCCGGGGCGGGGAGTGGGTTTGGGGGTTGCTTTATGAAATTAGTTTCCTTTTTAAAGAAATACAGTTTTTATATTTAATTGACTGTAAGTTAAATATGTTATTGTCCTTCCGATATTAGTTTAGGTTACAATTCTAACATTTAACCCCATAAGGATACATGTTTTAGCATCTTAAGGCTAGTCACATACACTAGCCACACCTCTTACATGGAACATTCTGTAGTCTCATGGGGACATATTTATCAAAGTCCAGAATGGGAGTTTCCACATAATTAAGTATTCTGTCTGTTTATTAAAGCCTTCCTGTTACACTGGGAAGCCTTTCACTCGCAAACGTCAAGAGAGAAATTATGTTGCACTCACGATTAGTGATGCCATTTCACAATTAAATGAATCATGGCTCAGCAGGGGAAAAATGCTTTATTCCTTAAATAATGCATTTTTCTATTAATTTTTTTTTTTTTACTTAAATGTTATTAGATTATTTTTCCAATTTTATTTACATCTTATTAATAATAATAATAATATAATATAATTATTCAAATTCAGTTCAAATTCATAAATTAATGAGCAAACTAAATAGAAAACAAATTTGATAGATTTTAATCTATGTTATTAAATATAAAAAAATGTATATAGGATTATATATTATAATCAGCGTTACCTAATAGAAGTCCCAGAAATGGCTAGGAATGCCTGACATATCGTACATATAACAATGTCCATTTTAATATTACAGCAAAACATTCCACATTTTATTCAGACATTTTATTCAGACATTATAGTCTGGGACACATAGGGCCAGATTTACTAAGCTGTGGATTTGGAAAAGTGGAGATGTTGCCCATAGCAACCAATCAGATTCTAGATGACATTATCAACATCCTACGTAATAGGAAAGTGAGAGGTAGAATCTGATTGGTTGCTATAGGAAACATATCCACTTTTCCTTTCCCACAGCTTAGTAAATCTGGCCCATAGTCTCTTTATTATTGACACAAGGATAGAATCAGGATTTTTAAAGGGGTTTTTCAAAATCATTTCTGACAATCAGGAAAATTTGGGGGGAAGTACCAGTTGGCCACTTGTAATTATGTCAAGTACCACTTAGCACATCATGTAGAAACATACCCACGACCCATATTTTTTTTCAGGGTTTTTGTTTTTTTTTCACATATTTTTGCAGTGATTTTAAGGTGCATTTTCTACATATGCCATTTAGCACCAAGATATGTTATTAACTATGTCCTCCGCCATTTGGTATCATACTTTCTTACAACCTTGTTTAGATGCTTACTCAGATGACCTGACTACTACCTGACAGTGGTCCAAGTACCACCAGTGTAAATGACCACTGCTGTAAGTGATTAGTATCCATAGAATATACATACACATATTATTCAGATTATGCCACAAAGTAGTGTCTTAAATTGACTATATTTCGCTGTCACCACCCTTTCATACTATGAGAATATTATGCCCATTACCACATCAATACTAACTCAACATATAGTTGTACCTTACCTGAAAACAAGTGACAAAGGAATGGAACATTAAACATCAAATTCATTATTTTATTTTAAGGATAAACATTTTATTAATATGTAAATGCTACTTTAGGATTTTACAACCCTAATTAGAAAGTATTTATTAGTGTTAACCAAGTAAATTACAGACATGTCTTAAATATACAACTAATTTATACTGAATGACAATTCAGTGTGAACACAGATTATACTGTCAGGAAGACTGCTGTGTGACACAGGTGAGAAGTCTACAAGCAGTCTGGAAGGGAATCTTACTCTTCACTGATGTACATTGTTTATCTGATCCTGTTATCAATGTCTCTGACAGCAATGTGGGTTGATTGCAAAGGTGATCTGCCCGCCAGCACAGACTAATGCAGAGCAGACTGCCATTTCCTGTGGGGTTGGAGGTGGGATCGAGGCACAGGAAAGAAAGGGGAGTAATGTATACTATGTAATGTAATACCGACTGGCATACTTACCCATTAAAAATTTTTTAAAATAGAGACAGCCAAAAGTGAGCTCTTGGATGTCTGTATTCTAAATAGCCATTTTCAGGCCAGAGAATAAAAACAGAAAAAACCTAGCATGTATGCTGCAAAAACATGACCATTCTAAGCACTTGAATGAACATTTTGTAATATTTAGCTTAACACCAAATATTTAGAAAAGCTTAACACCAAAAAGAAATATTTAACTTTAAGATCTTTAAATGAGAACTATATATTTAACCAAACATTTTCTTTGACTAGTCAATGAGTAGCTGTGTAACACAAGCTGCCTTATGTTACATTCTGCTATTGCTTAATGGTGACTATGGACCTTATTCAGAAGAGTGCTTCCTTACACGTTGAGTAGCAAAAATCCGCACATAGGTGTCTAGTGCCCTCCCATGACACTCCCCTCTCACTGACGTATTTTAGCTGACTTTTGTGAGCATAGACCTACTTTAACTTCTCTGTGCTTATCGTTGTGTGTGGAAGTAGCACTTGGACGTATGGAAGTGCCTAACCCAGCTCATAATGTATAAATGAAATGCTTCCCCCCTGCCACATTGCATATTCTTGCATGTATGGAGTGTTGTACGCCCTGTCATATGGAGTAGTGCACATGTGGGAATCGACTGTACGCACTGAGATCCGATGCACAACATATGCCGCACCCATACTCGGTTTAAAAAAAAAAATGCCAACTTAGGCACACGCCATGCGTAAGTTGGCTAACATTATTAAGTCTGTATATGGTCTTATGTCAGCAGTTTGCACATTCTTTCCAGCTAGGCTGCTTCTCTCTTTTACGGAGTTGGGGGAGTAGAGGTCTAGTAATGCATGAATCCTCAATGGCAACATGCAGAGCCTGGCCAAATCATGCAAATCTCATCCCCATACTCCTTACCCCATTCCCCTCGGGCATACTTTACTCTACACAGTGACGTATGGTTCTCATCCTCTGTACTTTCCGAGAAGACAAGTATGAGTTAGCAACTAAGCTTCTATAGTGACATTAAATCATACCGAGTTAGGTGGAGAGCTTGTTTTGTACTTCATTCTTTTCTTTGCCAGAAATAAATATATAACCAGTAAGACAGGTAAATAAGTTAAGATGTCCTTCACCAAAGATCAGTCATGTTGCATGAATTACTTTACCCATGATCTTTTCACAGATATTTAAGCCATTAAGTCATTAGGCTTTTAGTAAAGTACTGTACATATGTACCCTCCTGTTATTTAAGAAAAATATGTACATAGTATTGCCACTAATGGACACATCCACAACAGGGCTATTTCTTGCATAGCGTGGCATGGACAAATGCATTGACATAAGCATATGCTAAGATTTATTGAATGACAAGGTAATGTAAATCAGTGGTCGAAGTGGGAACTTAGAAGTGGCGGTATGGACATTTAGAAGTGGCGGTATGAAAATCTATTAATCCTCATTCTAAGGATTAATGTTAAGCATATATCAAGATAAATAAACCCATATTTTATAATAACGTAATAAAACTTTGAACTATAAAAAGTGTGGATGAAAGGAGTAGTACTTGATCACTGGCATGTGTGTACATATCACAATACATGTAAATTTATGTAAATTTTGTTTAGGAACACGACCAAATGAAGTCCACAGACCGCCTCTGCAGGCAGCTTCTTTACCACTTAACGCCACACTCAAAGTGGCATCGACACAGTCTGCCTCGAAGAAAAAGCATGACTTGGTAAGTGGGCAGAATAAAGATAAATACACGTTTGAATCGACTTTCTCTGCCATAGTAATTCTTGTGCTCTTGTACTGTCTTTAACACAAATATATTTCATTGGTAATGAAAATACTCTGTCCTGATTGACAAATTTGAAAAGTCTTAAAGCAGTCAGGTCAGCCAAAATGTTTAGCAGATTGATGCTGTCATTGTGAACTATAGAATTTTAGATAACAATCACTGAAGTGAAATACCACAATCATTGTTTAGCTGACAATATATCTCGCCACTTCAGTAGTTGAAGCCCTGACACATCTTTAGGACAATAAATGAATTAGCAATAAATAAATCAATAAGTTAATAAGTAACTCTTAGCTACTAGCTGTAACAATTTGCCTTGCCCCTATCTACGAATTCTCCAACCACCACACAGGTCATTTTTGGATAACAGTTTCACAGAACTGTAAGTCAAAGTTTGAAGGATAAACCAGTTATTAGGTGCATATTTTATATATTTATAATTATTATAATATAATATTATAATAATGGGCCGTATGCAGAGCTCTGGACGCATTGCATTTGAAATAAATAAAGTCTATTCTAAGTAACCAAACAGTAACAGTGGGTCGTATGCAGAGCTCTGGCCGCATTGCATTTGCAGCCGGAGTTTTCAGAAAAGTGCTACAGCACATGCGCAGTAATTTTGTAACATAATCTACGTCACTTTTTGCAACGTAGATTGCGTATAGGCGGTCTTAAAGACCTATAAAGCTCTGCATACGGCCCAATATAATGATATATTATTATAATTATTATAATATAATTATTATTATAAAAATTTTTATTTACTTGCTCTTTAGGAATCATAAACCAGAGGTTATATGAATACAAAAAATACCCTACTTCACTCACCTTTTATTTGGTAGATTTCTCAGGGTGATTTGGAGGTCCAGATGACTTGTACCCTAAAACAGGTAGCTGAGTTGTGTTTACTCTTATTATAACAGAGAAGTTCATTGAGTCTGCTGTTAGGATGGGTTCCAGATAATTAGAGCCTTCCTGGAGGTACTTGGATCAGGCAGCCTTTTTTGAGTTTTGAATGTGTTGTGAATTTTTTATACTCATACCCTTGCTTCACTGCTTTGTCCCTTAGCCTGAAGAACAGCTTGCAACAAAAGTCAAATATTGAAGCTCTGGATCTGTCGGGTATCCCCTTATCCCCCAGAGATGTACATCGTGTTGTCCACTATTTACAAAGCCATGGAGATAGCCTTACTAGTGTGGACCTAAGCTTTACTGAACTCACTGACAGCACTCTAGAGATGGCCATGCCTGCTCTTGAAACACTCCCCAATCTCACACACCTTGCTCTTAACGGAAACCGACTTACTTTTGCCACCCTGAAGGAGCTTAGTGAAGCCATGAAGGATAATACCAACTTCCCCTCATTGGCATGGGTAGACTTGGGCAACAATGTTGACATCTGTTCCATGCCTCAACCACTGCTTTTAGGTCTGAGGCGGCGCCTGTGCCAGCAGACTTTGCTTCCAACCATCCCTGAGGCACAGGACAGTGACTTGTGCGAGGGAGGAGTCCCCATGTCTTTCCCTTTGCCTTGGGACAGTTGAAACCCCTTACTGTTGTTACTATGGAGACAGGGACTGACAACCCCTCCTCCCTTCAAAGTTGATCCCACTTAACATAAGCAGAGAG
The DNA here is from genome assembly GCA_011038615.1 of Limnodynastes dumerilii. NCBI lineage: Eukaryota > Metazoa > Chordata > Amphibia > Anura > Limnodynastidae > Limnodynastes > Limnodynastes dumerilii. Next base: position 124,671 of record WWET01000160.1, on the reverse strand, counting down.
CGGATGTCACACTCACTGTGCCACAGGTAGTTTGTTTTCAGCCCAGGAGGGGAGGTACCAGATGAAGGTACCCCATATTCCCATTCATCTTCACCCACCGGGTGAGGAGCCCGGAGGCAAGGCAGCCCATCACAGCTCAGCATCAGCCTCATCACTGTGTGTTCTGTGGATTAAACTCTAAACAAAAGGAGACAGTGATCACAGCCAGGCAGAGACAAAACTGCAGTGTCAGGAAAACCGGAAAAGGGGGGGAGCGGGTGCCCAAGACAAAGAGCTGGGGGCATCTGTTACCACAGAGTGGCATGATTCTGACGGAGGAATGATCAGAAATATCAGTTATCAAAAAACTAAAGAACATAAATATTTAGAGACTAAATCACCCCACCCTTAATTTCTGGCAGCAGTGGATGTAAAATGTTTATTTTCAGACTGAAAACATTACAAAGGCAGTGCTGTAAATGTACAGAGTCAGCGACAGGAGAAATTCTGTGTATTTTTTGAGAAATTTAGTTAAATAAGCCAGCTCTGCGGTCTGACTATATTCAGATTTTTTATTAAATTCATGTGTGTCTATGTGTCTAAGTGTATTCAACTCTAAAAAAAAAGGAGTTTTGTGTGTAGTGTCGCTTTCATTGTTTAAGCTGAGGACACACTGGCAGTGTATCTGATGATACAATATTGTTGCCAGACTTTACGCATGATTTAAAGTGACGATTAGGTAGAAGAGACACTGCTTCGTGTAAAGGTATCTTCATAACACACTGCTGCAGCAGTATGCACTCCTACAAAGGGTGGAACTACCGCAGGACGATGAATGGGGTTAGTTACACTGAAGGTCTGGACAGTGTACACACTAAAGAATTCACCACACTTCGAGACATTGCTCATCACAGAAATCAGCCTGTTCTAAAATGCCAATCCCACAATGCAATTCTGCAGCATCGTGGGATAGTGCACACTGGTAGGATGCCAGAGCTGTCTGATGATTATTATGTGATTGGCACAATAATTATCAGATAACCCTCCAGTATGTACCCAGCTTTACACAGAAGCTTGTCTTGAACAATTTATTCTTTGTTAAATAATTTATATTTTATAGGAGCCTGTTAGGCAAATACAATGTGTACTCACAATAAATAAATGTTTCACTTTTACCTTCTAGCGCATTGTCCAGTTTACTAATCATTTATAGGAATAGCATTTCGATGCTTGCTTAGAGTAGACAAATTGTTATTAATTGAACTTTATTGTATTGTTTTGTTTTGATTTATTTGTTTTTCATCTAGCAAAACTTACAAGCTTCAACAAGATACTCTATGGGAAAGTGTTTTTACACTATTGTAGCTCAGAACTGTAAGAGGTGAAAAGTGTGTGATCAGGATTAACAGCAGGGGAGATGTGGCCATAGCAACAGGTGTATTATCTTCATCGCACAAAGTCTAGTTTCCGTCATGCCTCAGTGTTAATAAGCACAAAGGTGAGGACAGTTACTGCCAAATCATTCTTGGCCAACTAAATAGGTAATTTCAGTGAGCTCTAATACTTTTCTAATTCCAGTTTCCATATAATAAGCTTTGCAAGTTTAAATTCTTTATCCTTAAATCATAAATTAACATTTATCTCCAGTGCTGATCCACTCAGGCAGCAGTGGAAGGTTTAAGATAAAGTGATTTGGATTAAAGGTAACTACTGTATTATTAATAATGTACAATTTTAGTGTAAAGAGTAGAGGCAGAGAAGGCCCCGCGGTTAAGTGCATAGAGTAAGGGGGGATTGTAAGCTGTGGACGCTGCAGTACCGCTGTTCACTGCCAGTGTACTCTGATTGCCAGTAATCAGTGGTCTGCCAACAGCTGAATTGATGGAATGGATGGGAAAACTACCTAGCCCCAGCCATTACTATTGAGGATCACTAAGCCACGGCCCGCAACAGAAAATCATTAATGGGCCACAGCTCTGTCTCTTATGCTTCTCAGTAGTAACAGTGGGGGTTAGGTAGCGGTGCTCCCCCATTTATAACGTCCAGGTTGCTATTGGAAGCGGCAGCTCTTATGTGAACTGGTCACATCATTGTCCCCCAACTCAAAGATTTCTCTTCCTGCAACGCACCACAAGGAGCTGCAGAAAAGAGGAAAGTAGGGAAGAAAGAAAAGAGAAGAAAAATAGAAGAGAGAATAAGAAGAGAAGAATGAGCGATATAATGAGAAACGAGAGACAACATAGAAAATCTGTGAAATTCAGAGAACCCCATAATAGTGATTTACATTACCCCTCTTATAAGGTGCTATATCGGATAGATATTGTAGAAGCAATATAAAGATCTATTTTGGAGTATAGTGATACACAATTATAGAGGAAAAGGAGCTTTTTATGGAATACAATGAATGTATGACCTGTAATAAATCCATTTATTCCTACTTAATTGTGCTCAAATGATTTCCATAACAAGGAATATTCTTTCATCAATAGGGTTCTATATGATACAGTGCCCTATAAAGGCAGATAATATGAGCACAATAATGAGGGTAAAAATATTCTATTTGTCCCAATAAAGCTCTTAATTCCTCCTCAGAAGTGCTCAACTATCCCTTATTAAGGAACTCTATGTGATATAGAACTCTATTTTGGGGATCATTTTATCACAATTAAGTAGGAATACAGAGCTTTATTATGAGTCATACAGATTTAATAAGATGCCTGTTAAGAAACTGCTCACAGGGAACGGAGTCTAACTGGGGCCTGGTATTCATTAGAGCCTCTGATGGTAAGGTTAGGTATTTTCTGCAAGAAACCCAGCAGGTCACAGCCCCCAGTGGTGGCTCCTATGCGTGCATGTAAGAGGGCTAGGCATGACAAGGGACCCAGTGAGAAGACAGACAAACACAGTGATGGACAGTGGACAAACTAGGGCACACACTCACATAAACATGTGGCATGCTCATAGAACAAGGGAGTCAGGGACGTAGAAAACAGGAGCAAACAAAAGAGGAGTAAATGGCAATAAGTATTAGGACAGGGCACTCAGGAATGGAACTACTAGAACTGGCAGAGCACAGAACTGAGACAGCAGGATAGGCAGCGTAGCAGACGCTATAACTGACATTGCCAGCTATTTAAAGACCCAGCCTCCAATCAGACACACCTCCAGGCTGATAGAGGTGTGCACTGATTACAGGCCCAGCTGGAGGCAGCTACAGAGAGAGAGTAAGAATGTAAACAATCACACACTGCCATGATTAGCTTGACAGTGTGTAACAATGCCGTTGTCTGTCAGAACAGCCAAATTGAGACTATGGGCCTGATCCAGAGCTACGCTGGCCCGCTGGCCGTAAATACGGCCAGCGTAGCTCTAGTGCACTCCCCCCTGTGTGAGCTGCCTGCCCCTTCCTCCGTAACTACGCTGTAGTTGCCCAGCGCATGCATAGAACAGCATTAACGCCATAACTAGTGCGGTGACCGTAGTTCTGGATCTGCCCCTATGACGCAGCCTTCAGCTGAATCGTGGCTGTATAATTGCCGAAATGCTCATTGGGAACAGATAGCCATTTCAACCCATTCCCAATAGAACTAAGTGGCAAACCACACTTTTATGATATACCTGTTAATAAATAATAGCGGAGGAGACAACTGATTGTGGCCCGGATTCACAACCCCGTACGACTTCCACATACGTCCTTAATTTCCCGATAGTAGCTACTACGCATAAGTAGTAACTATTTTCCGTAAGCATGCGTAGTAGCTACTATCAGAAAATTAAGGATGTATATGGAAGACGTACGGGGTTGTGAATCCGGGCCTTGTAACATGAAAATAATAGTTTGGGACCTCTTTTATATTTAGCCATTTTCCCATAAATCCTAGGGCTGCCTCTGATCCTGGCTGTTGGTTATTTCAGGTTTGTTTAATTATATATTTATTATATATATATTTATATTGCTGGTACATTTACATTGCAAACACCTACATATACATTGTAACATCCAGTGCTCTTCTTGCTGTATTATACTTATATTTGTAAAATATAACACATACAATATTGCATGCCATTCATATAGAAAAAAAGAGTATTATCCTATGGCCCTTGAAAGCAAAACTGCAAATGTGTTATGTTTACATTTTATTGCTATTAGTAGCCTCCTGATAGGGCCCATTCTAAATAAAAATCCAGGAAACTATAAGGCAGGAAGAAAGTGACCCTGCTCAGAAGGACTTGCTATGTAAAAGGGTGGATATGACATATGAGAAAGTGATACAAAGTGTAGAGATGACAAGTAGACTTTGCTATAACTAACCTCAGGACAAGGTAACTTTTAGGGAGTATTTGAGTCTGGGTCCAGGGATTGGGGTAATTCTGCCTGTAAAGTAAGTGGCACATTCAGAAGTGTAGAAGTGGTGGAAGCGAACAGAAAAGCGAGCTCTTATTATTGACATTCATCTCATATCCAGTCTTGTTGTAATATTCTGGTGATATTTGGTCTCTTGTCAAGGTTGAATGTCAATATTTCCTGAATTAGATTTTTACATTTTGCATCCAAGATTAGGTCATGGCTATTTGGTCACAATTCTTCCATGAAGCATTGGCCAGACTTCTCCGGTCAGTAAATGGGAGTACCATGGGTGTCCCTCTGCTTTCTGCCAGTTTTGAGCTGATGGCACTGCTAGACATTCAACTTCCAATTTAGAAGAGAAGTAATATGTCTTTCATGCTGCACTAAGTTTCCTTGACCAACCACAGCGTTTACAATCCTCAATGTTGCCTGTTTTCTCTTCTTCTTCAAAAGAGCTTGAACAGCACATCTTGAAACACCAGTTTGCTTTAAAACCAATCCTGGGAGAGACCTTGCTGATGCAGTATAACTACCTTGTGTCATGTTGCTGTGCTCAGTCTTGCTATGAAGTATGACCTGTGACATGAAACCATCTTCCACAACCTAACCTTGGTAGCCTAGTTTGGCTGTTCCTTACCCAATGTTAAGCCTCCTACACAGCTGTTTCTGTTTTAGTTAATGACTGTTTCAACCTACATATGAAAATGATGATAATTGTCACAATGGTATGATTGCTTAATCATACACCTGACTATAATCCTACAAAAATCACAGACTTTGTGTTGGAGTACGTACAGTATGTTACGTGCCGCTGCTAGAGCGGCGCGTCCTCTCACCTGCAGTCCCCGTCGCGTCTCCTCTCCTGCTGTGCGCGCCCGCACATGCTGCCTGCAGCATGTAAACAAACCCACGTGGAGGGTTTCCAGCGGGTGCGCGCCTTCTCCCTGCGTCTTCTATTCTTCCCCGTCATGGCTGCTGGCCAATCAGTGACCAGCAGCCTCTATTTGAATCCTGGGCTTCCAGCACTAGGCGCCGATTATAGCTTCTGTTTTTCAGTGCTATAGTCTGCTATATTCGTGTGCCTAGTGCTTCTGCCTAGTGAGTTGACCGTTGAGTGCCCTTTGTCCTGACCTTGTTCCTACCTTGTTTATCTAGTGTGTCCAGTCTCTTTTTCTCCTTCCTCAGTGTATTTATCCTTTTCCATTTACCTGCCCTTTTCCCTGGAGTGTATGTATATGTTACCCCCTCGGGGGTCCCGCTGGATGCCTGTGTGTGTGCGAGCCCTTGTCCGTCCTGTCCTGTCCCGTGAACCATCTCACGTCCACCGTCCATTGTTCTTTGTTAATCATCGTCTGTCGCAGGTCAGTCTCTTCCGACCTGTCCTGCTCCCCCTTTTCTGGAATTTCTCTCTTTCCCGGTTTGGGTACTCACCTCTGGTGTCTGCCTTTC
>WWET01000160.1:103617-113726 GCA_011038615.1 Limnodynastes dumerilii | reverse complement strand
GTGAATCATCTCACGTCCACCGTCCCTTGTTCTTTGTTAATCGTCGTCTGTCGCAGGCCAGTCCCTTCCGACCTGCCCTGCTCCCCCCTTTCTGGAATTTCTCTCTTTCCCGGTTTGGGTACTCACCTCTGGTGTCTGCGTTTCCTTTTCTGCGGGCCCGATTCAACGGGGTACGACCAGGTTATTGGGCCGCAGCCAAATCCATCCCCACCATCAGGGGCTCTGGTGAAAACCCCCCGATAATAAAGTTCACGTACCCCGGCAGTCGACCCGGTCACGTTACCTCTCTCTCCGGTGGTCACCCTGGTACTCACCGAGGTAATCCCGGGGTACCACACCAACCTACTGATCTCCCTACGACCACTCCGGCACTCCTCTTGATAAGTCCGGAGTGTCGTAACACAGTAGAAGATTTAATTCTGTTTTGAAGGCAAAGGGTGGTCACGCTAAATATTGATTTGATTTAAATTTCTCTTCTTTTCATTCAATTCGCATTTTGTTTTTTGAGAACAATAAACTATTAACAGTTATATTTTTAAAAGCCTTTTTAACTTTACAGCTTTTTCCCCCATGACTAAAATTGTTGCACAGTATTGTACGCCATATAAAACCTAGAATTCTTTGAGTCATTATCAACCCCACACAATCCCTGATTAACCTCAGGTGATATACACTATATGGACATAAGTATTTGGCTTCAACTGTTAAGAATTTATTTCTGGTGTTTCAATCGGCCACAGGTGTATAAAATCAAGCACTTAGCCATGCAGGGCTGGATTCAGAGCTCCGGGTGCATATGCAATTTCCGATTTGGGCTACTGCGCATGCACAGTAATTTTCTAACGTCATCTACGTTTCTTGTTGCAATGTAGATTGCGTATATGCGGTCTTAAAGGTCTTAAAGACCACGTATACACAATCTACGTTGCAACAAGAAACGTAGATGACGTTAGAAAATTACTATGCATGCGCAGTAGCACAAATCGGAAAACTCTGGGTGCATATGCAACGCAGCCGGAGCTCTGAATCCGGCCCACAGTCTCCATTTGCAAATAATTATTTTTTGGTTTGGAGTTTCAGATGTAGGGCTTTCAGAAAATGTGTAGCATAGATGGGATAGAGCAAAAAAGGTATTCACAGTCTGAGAGGCAAAGAAGGTGGTTTGTGGGGTAAGTAGGTGATAGTAGGCGGCGACCCATGGGTAAAATGAGTCCTTCGGCATCCACCAGCATGCCAAAGGACATACTATCGATCGGATTTCTGTGAAGAAAGATAAAACTTTAGAAACAAGATACTGAATACAAACATAAAACAGGTAACAGAATATGAACAATAACCAATGTTAAAGATATCAGAGTTAGCTCCATTTATGGGCGGAAGTCAAAGGAACATGTAAGAGTAACTCCTAGAAGGGTCAGACTCTTCTAGAGTTGTTAAGCACTTTGTATTCCAAGGAGGGATTCTCATCTTAAGGTGCTGTAGAGATAGGTCAAATAAAAGTATGAGAAATAGGAACTCCAAGAGTATGAGGCAGGGGAGAGAACTGGGAGTTGCTGGGTGTTAAGGTGGAAACCAATAACGAGATAAAATAGATGCACTAATGGGTTAGCGGGTCTGTGCCACGGAGTCCAAGGGACTGTAGACCATTCTCTTGGAGGAAGTGCTGTGCCGGAAGGAACAGGTGGTACTGAAGATGATGAGGGTGCGTTGTTGTGGTGATCTGTAAGTATCGTTCCCAGGCGATGGAGCAGGACTTCAGAATTCCTTGCCATGAGTTGTTGGTTTTGATGCCACACCAAAAGACAAAATGGAAAGCCCCATCGGTAGTGAATATTGTCGTAGATAGGATAGTGGTTATGGGTCAAAGTTTCCGTCTTTTAGCTTGGATAGATGGTGCCAAGTCCTCAAAAATGTTGAGGGTACTTCCTTCATAAGATATAGACAGAACTTTTCTGGCGCCTTTGAGGATAGCTTCTTTTGTGGTAAAATAATGAAGGCATAATATGACATTTTGGTGCATTGCAAGATCCTGTGATCTTGGACAAAGTGCTCTATGAGCTCTGTCAAGAAGAAAGAGACCATCTTGAATATCTGGGGCAAGCTAACTAAAAAGGTGTTTGAGATAGTTGTCCAGATGGGGAAGTTCTACTGTTAATGGAATACCTCTTATGTGGAGATTGTTGCACCATGAGTGGTTATCATTGGAGTTCTTACATGTCAGACATATCCTTGCGCATTAAGGAAAGTCGCCTTCCCAGTGAAGTAATGGGGGAGGCCCTTAGAACGGTTCTTATAAGGGCGAAGCATCCAAGCAGGAGATATGTCTTCTGCGGGTATTTAGAAAGATGTTGTAGGTATGACTGCAGCAATAGCAACTCCGGGGGAGAGCAGAGGGAAAAAGGGCAAGAGCCCAAGCGTTAGCTGGTAGCAGAGTAGTATAGGTAAGAATTACACGGAGTACTCGTCTTCTTACAAAAAAAGCACTGAGCAGGGGTAAGTGTAGCTGAGAGTGGTTCTTTATAGTCAAAGGTGTAGGATCTTGAGGCTCTGCTGCTGTATAGTTGGCAAGCAGAGCAGTGCCAGGGAGGGGGAAGGTGCTGCGTGGTCCGCAACTTCAAGAAACATTCCCCAGGGGAGCCCGGCAATGCAGAAGGAAGCAGTATGCAGGCTCCAGAGACAGCTGCAAGAGGTCCCAGCCAGTGTCTCCCAGTCAGTTGGATTGGAGGCAGCAGTGAGCAGGCGGCAGGAGGAACGCCGGAGAGGACACTGCTGCTCCCACAAGAGAAGCAGACTGGAGACTGCAGGAGACGGTCCGGAGGTGTCAGCAGTCCAGCTAGGGTTACCACCTATTCAGAAAGAAATTCCCAGACACAGACATTTCCCCCCAGAAAAAACCTTACAAATTACACATTTATTATACCCCCCCTACATACGACAACCAAACATTACCCTCCTTCTCCCCTCCGCCAACATACTACAACAACACATTACCCCCTTCTCCCCTCCACCCACATACTACAACCACACATTACCCCCTACTCCCTCTGCCCACATAATAAAACCACACATTACCCCCCTTCCCCCCTCTGCCCACATATTACAAACACACACTACCCCCTTCTCTCTTCCACACACATACTACAACCACACATTACCACCCTTCTCCCCTCTGCTCACATACTACAACCACACATTACCCCTTCTTCCCTCTACCCACATACTACAACCACACATTACCCCCTTCTCCCCTCTGCCCACATACTACAACCACACATTACCCCCTTTTCCCATACACCCACATACCACAACCACACATTACCCCTTCTCCCCTCTGCCCACATACTACAACCACACATTAACCCCCTTCTCCCCTCTGCCCACATACTACAACCACACATTACCACCCTTCTCCCCTCTGCCCACATACTACAACCACACATTACCAACTTCTCCCCTCCGCCCACATACTACAAGCACACATTACCCCCCTTCTCCCTTCTGTCCACATACTACAATCACACATTACCCCTCTTCTCCCCTCCGCCCACATACTATAACCACACATTACCACCTTCTCCCCTCTGCCCACATATTACAACCACACATTACACAACATGGCACCATGAAGAGAGGGACCAGTGCGTGAATTGTACGTAAGGACTTAACCAGCTGTTTGAGTGCTGAGCACTATTTATGATCACATTGCTAGCAGCTCTCAGATATATTATACTCAGCATTCAGCAATTATACATGTTTAGAGTTCTGTTCTTCACCCAATGTCATTACGCCAATATATAAATGTTCCTCAGAATTACCCTCAGAAATTTTCTATGGGGCCTACACTGTCTAGCTCCCTAACACCCCCAGTTTGTCTGCTAAAGTCACATTGTGTCCATAAGGGACATGGATGGCTTCTGGAATGGTTTGGCAGTAGTTCTGCTCACTGGAGTTTCGCAATTACTGTATTACATAGAGAATATATTTTAGTTGGTTTATGATAAAATTCTGTATGTTTAACATCTCCCTAAAGGAGTGTCAAATCACATTTTATAACAGTAGTTGCTCACAGTCAAAGCTTTTCATAAGAAGGATTAGTGACATGGAATATTAATAGCTGCAAAAGTAGAAAGGGTGCTGAATGCTGAAATCTGAGTGAGGTGCTATTTGTTATCCTAACTCAGCCTTAACTATATTCATCAAATGTGAATAGGCAGATTAAAAAGGTCACTGCTGATCTTAAGTCTGGGTAACAAATAATAAATGTAATACAGTGACATATTCAATTGGAAGTATTATTCTAAATAATTAACCCAGTTGTCTTTATCTTTAGGGAGCATGGGCTGCAACAAGAGCCAAATTGAGAAAAAGTAAAAGCAAAAAAATGGACGCATGACTAACCTACAGTCCTTGAAATACATGTAAGTACTTGTACCAACTTACGCATAAGGGGGTAGAGGTAGATGGGGTCTTTTGTTAATATATGAATATTTTATAGTGCCCCTGGTGCTACTAGGGTCCCAAAACATGATCAAATAAGTACATAAGAAAGAAAGTGGGACCACACTGTGTGCAATCCTCTCCTCTAGTTTCCCCAAAAAGAGGGTATTTAGTAATAAAAAATCTAATACTAATACATTTTTTTCACAATCACAAGGCTGCCTGTTGCTGAGTGGCAGCCTTGTGATTGGCTGCCTTTTTCTTTGTGGCAACGTGGCAAGTGTAAGCTGATCCCTCCTTTCCTGTCTCTGCGGGGCTGCTGGCTGCAGATTGCTCACCGTAACCAGGTACAAGAGTGTGTGATTGGAGTGTACTCTGTGTGTGTGTGTGTGTGTGTGTGTATCTGGAGTGCAGTGTGTGTGTATGTATCTGGAGTGCACTGTGTGAGTATGCACTATGTGTATGAATCTGGAGAGTGTACTGTGAGTGTGTTTGTTTAAAAAAAAAATAATATTTTAATCCTTTTTTTTTTTTTTATTAATGTGTAAACGCTGGCTACCTTTGTGGAAATAGTAGCGACAGCTGGCTCTATACTGCAGGGGTTGTGGCGTGCAGTTGCAGGATTGTCACTGCTTGACATATGTGATCCACCTATGAACAGCGATACTATGCTATTCATAGGTGGATCAAAGATGTGAATCAGTGCCTCAGACACAAAGCAGAGGAAGCAGCGTCACACAGAGAAGGGAGAGAGAAGAAAAGATTTAAGGTTTATTAACAGTAAAGCATTTTTGGTAAAACAAAGAGACTGAATAAAAAAGAGGACATGGCAGGGAGCTGGAAAGAGGGATGGGGGAGATTAGAGAGAATGCAGACACAAGGTGCTGGGATAGAGAAGGGATACATGGACAGGGCAGTGACTGGATAAAGGGATGTTGAAGATTAGATGGAATGCAGAGAGAGGGTGCTGGGATAGAGAAGGGATACAGGGACCAGACAGTGACTGGAAAGAAGGATGGAGGAGATTAGAGGGAATGCAGAGAGAGAGGGTGCTGGGATAGAGAAGGGATACAGGGACCAGGTAGTTACTGGAAAGAGGGATGGGGGAGATTAGAGGGAATGCAGAGACAGGGAGCTGGGATAGAGAATGGATACAGGGACAGGGCAGTGACTAGAGAGAAGGATGGGGGAGATTAGAAGGAATGAAGTGACAGAGGGCTGGGATAGAGAAGGAATAAAGGGACAGGACAGTGACTGGAAAGAGGGATGGGGGAGATTAGAGGGAATACAGAGAGAGGGGCCTGGGATAGAGAAGGGAAACAGGGGAAAGTACTGGGACAGGAGAATCAAGAGAATATGAGGGAATTTTGAGGGCAGAACAGTGGGGGATAAAGGAAATAAAGGTGGTGGAAAAGTGGAGGGAGACAGGGAAAAAAATCTATTATATATTAGATATTATATTATATAATATGTATTATTTACATCTATATGAGAATAGTCACAAGATTTTGCTGTACTGGGGTCCAGAAATCCTCTTGGCGACCCTGTGTATATGGGATGCAACATGTGTATGTATCTGGAGTGCACTGTGTGTGTATATGTATGTGGGGTGCACTGTGTTTGTGTGTGTGTATATGTATGTGTGGTGCACTGTGTGTGTGTGTGTATGTATGTATGTATGTATGTATGTATGCGGGGTGCATTGTGTGTGTATATGTATGTGGGGTGCATTGTGTGTATATGTATGTGGGGTGCACTGTAAGTGTGTGTGTGTATGTATTTGGGATGCACTATGTGTGTATATGTATGTGGGGTGCACTGTGTGTTTATATGTATATAGAGTGCACTCTGTGTGTTTATGTATATGGAGTGCACTGTGTGTGTGTGTGTGTGTATATGTATATCGTGTGCACTGTGTGTGTGTGTATGTATGTATGTATGTATGTATGTATGTATGTGGGGTGTACTATTTTTGTGTGTGTGTTTATGTATATTGAGTGCACTGTATGTATGTACACACACAACACACTGTGTTGTGTGTGAGAGAGATATATTATAGAAGAAAAAAACTAGTAAGCGCTAAATTAGATACTAAAAAGAAAATGCAAAAATATTTATAAAATGAAATCATAATACCATAAAACATATACACTCATAAAACATCACCAGCCCTGTGCTATATAGAAACACTCAATTTGTAGAAGAAAATACAAACAGTAGAAGGATAAACTCGTACAATGCTCCATACAATGCTCCAGTAAAGGTGGTCTCACATATACGGTATAGACTCACTGGTATCCCACACTTCCGATACCTCCAATATAGGGCCTAGGTAACAATTTACCTCCAAATACTCAGGGGGTGCTGACCATTGGATTTTTAACACTTTATAGCTTAGGGCAGGGGCTAATATAACTTACCCCGCCTACTTTCTGGTTAGGACCCACATGAGGCCTCTTCTAGAATTTTTTCCAGGGCCACTTTATTTAACCAATCCGCCCCTGCTTCCAGTACCAGCACAGATCATTTTAAATTTACAATAATTCTGATAAAAGTAAATTAAGATTTGTTTAAAGGAGGAAAACAAGGCCTCCAGTGACAGTTTGTATACTGCATATCGTAATCCTTGGTGGTGGCAGCAACAATGTCAGTAACAAGTCATGTGAGGTAAACATGGGTAATTTATCCATGTAGAATAGACCAGGTGGTTGTGTTTGATTAATCCAATGTCATGCATAAATCATCCAGTCTCAGATGAGGTCATGGTCGGACAATCCTTATTGCAACTCAGATTGTGAAATGAAAGGGTTTCAAACATACAAAGGATAACTCTTACCTTTTGTTTGTTTTATGTGTTTACTTCTTTTTATTGCTATGATTTATTATGCAACAACAGATATATAAGCATAAGTGGAGAGAGATGGATCATCAGGTAGGAACAGTTTCTAAACATTTTTGATAACAGTAGACACAATGGCAGGATTAAATAAAAAAAACTGCAAAAATAGCATACAGAGATATATAGAGATAACTAATGAAATCACAAATATTAAAGTCCAAAATATTATAATTAATATGATTTAATTAATTAACAAACATTTTCAGATCAATTTTTTATTATGTATCTTTCATATTCACTTTGGGCCTGATCCAGACGCTAATAATACGCCCTTGTGCGTAGAGTATTTACGCCAGCGTGCCTACGAAGTACTCCCCTAGGTATCCCATATTTATGGCGTCTTACGCTGGACAAACCCTACCCTAACGTTTCTGAGCGTAACCGTGGGCGTCTGTAGTCTGCACCCCGCCTCTGATATGTAATTACGGGTGGCTGGCACGCCCCTTCAATCGTAGTTACGCTGTGGACTTTAGTCTCGTAAGTACGTTCAGATTTTCTGGTCGTAACATCTGCCGGGCGCATGCGCAGAACATTGCAAAACAGCGTTTTTACTACTACGCCGAGCATAAAAACGCAGGCAGGCGTGGGTCTGGATCAGCCCCTTTGTCTATTAAGGAGTACTTTAATAAAGAAAACATCCCCACTATGCAAAGACACCAGATGCATTCTTGTTTTACGTTTCACACTGGAACAAGCCCAAATTGTCAGTGTGCCATCCAAACAATTTAGGAAATCTCTATTAAAGAGCCACACCTGTCTGTCCAAGCCCACTTCCTCAAGATTAAAATGTACATCAACAGTACAAACAAATGTACTTTATATGTGCTGTAAGACAAAAACTGACAATCGTTCTACATATTTCTAAAGCTGGCCATACACTAGTAAGATTATTGGTCCCAGCAGGGGGTGGCCCAATAAACGGGACGATTTCCTAGGGAAATGTCCCTTTATGGGCACCATACACGTTTCCTGCTGGGACCGATAATCCTAGAAGAAGAGGGGGGGGTAGCGCTCTCTATGGCGCTGCTGCAGATCTATGTACAAAACTGCTCTGACATCTTTGAAGTATACCTTCAAAGCTGTCAGAGCAGCTTCGTACATAGATATTCAGTAACGTCTATTACAGGGATAGGAAGCCATTTAGCTTGCTGATTGGCTCCTTTAAAATATTGGGCACTAGCGCCTGATTTAAATCAAACGTTTAAAAATCCAATAATCGTACCAGAGCAATTCTGGTGCGTTTATTGGAAGTTTTAAAAATTGATCTTGGCCATTAACAAGCGATTTTTTGTCCCAATCACCCAATAATTGGGTGTTTGGGCCAATAATCGCTCTAGTGTATGGCCAGCTTTACAGATGGTTGTCTAAATGTTCTAACTAAAGAAGTGTGAAATTGTTTTCATGATATTCACTTTTGATAAGGTTTTTGTCTCTTTCAATCTCTATAAAAACTGCTGGTTTCTATTTATGATTTAGAGGTATAGATTACAAATGACCAACATAGCTGTACAGTGCACAGCAATGGTCTTCTACAACCATATATTAAGAAAAAGGTACTTTATGAAGTAACTGTGTAACTTTAAGTGTAATATTTACCACTGTAACATTATTTTGTAAAAATACAGTATCACCAAGTGACATCTAGTGGTGGCTCTGTAAACTTGTTTTTCACCAAAACTGCATAACTGACAAAGCCACCTGCCACTTTCGCGGATTTTCTGCTCTAGGTTGCCCTAACTCAACACAATGAGAGGTCTTTACATTGGGTTCAATACATAGGCGTATCTATAATGGGTGCAGGGTGTGCAGTGCACACGGGCCTCTCAGAGCAGGGGGCCCTGTGGCATGCATCCTGCACACAGGCTTGGCAGGTGAAGGGGGGCCATTCGGGCTAAGGGAAGAAATAGATGCAGATTGAGTCCCCCTTTCCCTGCGGTGGGATTGTTCCTATTCATGGGCCGAAAAAGTTAGACTCCGCCCCTTTTGAGGGACAGTCCTGTCTCAGGTAAGGGGGGGGCCATGTACAAATCCTGCACAAGGGCCGACTCACTTCTTAAAACACCCCTGGTTTAATATCATGTGTTTTCAAATTGAAAGTTACTAGAGGCACCCTTAAACCTCCAAAAATATTCTGGGAATAACACATTGCAAAGGGTGCTGCGCAATTAACTAGAAGCAGAAAGTTTGTACAGATACTGTCAGCCGAGACTCACTTCCTGCACTGACACTAGCTTGACCTGATGTCACATCAGCGTCATTTACTGCAAAGCGTGCACCGCGGAGGCATGAGGAGGCAAGACAGCAAAAGGTAAGGTAATTATGAGAGGGGAGAGTAGGTTTTAAAGACAGAGGTTGGATGTTTGTACAAACCCATGTTGTGTAGGAAGACAATGGCTGGAGACACAAGAGGGGGAAAACAAGATTTATTTTGTGAGTGTGTAAATACGCTATGGGCCACTAATGTCACTATTGGAAGACACTGAAGGGGGGAATATTGGAGGGCTGTAGACATATACAAGGGAGCTAGATTGCATGGTTGTAGACACACAAAGGGCCAAATTTACTAAGATGCTGGTTTAGAAAAGTGGTCATGTTGCCTATAGCAACCAATCAGTTTCTAGCTCTCACTTTCTGTTTACATACTAGAGAATGTCAGCTAAAATATGATTGCTTGCTATGGGCAACATCTCCACTTTTCCAAACCCGCAGCTTAGTAAATCTGGCCCAAGGTGTAGTGGAGATTGGATGTCTGAAGATACACAAGGGGGGGGGG
>WWET01000160.1:74650-93843 GCA_011038615.1 Limnodynastes dumerilii | reverse complement strand
CTTCAACGTACATGGCGTTGCACTATTACTACGCATGCGCAGTTGATGCAAAATCGATCCGATCCTAAATATACGCACCTAACTATCGTTAATATCGGATCTCTGAATCAGGTCCTAAGAGAGAAAAGTTACTCCTTGGCTAAACCATGTTGATTTCAGGGGGAGTCAAGTTAATTGTATTCTTTGCATGCAGGGAAATATCTTTGAATTGCTTACTACACAGAGATACTGACCAACTTTACTTTTACACTGTTATTTAGACTTGGGCTAGGAAATGCCACCTCTCAACTCTAATACTGTTTGCAACAGATGAAATATGACTCCCCTGCAATTAACATGGTTTAGCCTCTTTCCTCTTTTAATTTTAAGCTCCTTCTTAAGTCTGTATCAGGCCTTATATCATCAAATTTTTGGCTGAATAAGAATTTCGTTTTTTGAATGGGTGTCTATCAGCCATGGTTTTAACCAGAGTGCTCTTTTAACTACTGATGCCGTGGCTCCTTCCCTGGCTGCCAATCTGATGGAATTTATTGAGACTTCGCACATGAATTCCACTGCTAACTGTATATTCTGAACTTGCTTCAGGAGATGCGCTATTTTTATACCATCCGTAATATCGCTTTCAATGGAGTTGCACCAATTTCTTAGGACCCTTGATGTGATAGCCATAGCTGCTGCAGGTTTCTTTGCCAGGGAATGCTGTTTTTTAAGCTCAATCTCCATCTCTTTTTCCATGGAGTCCTTGAAGGCTGACAATCTCCAATGGTAACGTTGTCTTTTTTGCAATCCTGGCAAAAGCAGCATCTTGGATGCTTTCACTCTTCCATTATTATATCTTAAAAATAGAGACAGCGGAAAGTTACTCCTTTTTTGCATGCTTCCTTAAATAACATATCCTGAAGCTTCAATTCATCCCTTGCTTCCCCTATATTCAATGATTTATAGATACATTTTAGTAGATTCTCTACCAAGTCTGGATTTAGACTTTGTCTGTGATTTAACAGATCCATCATCTGAATGACAAGACGCTTCTGACAAAACTGTTAATTCTTCTACTTCTGAATCTTCAGACATCACTAATTACTTGCATTGATTTTTTAAGTGAAAGCTTCTCCAAGTCTTTTTTAGTTCGCTAGTGATGTTTTCATTAGGTTTACTGGGCTGTATACGCATATACACGTATACGCAATCTACGTTGCAAAAACGTAGATGTCATAACAAAATTATTGCGCATGCGCAGTAGTTCATATCGGTAAACTCCGGCCGCATATGCAGTACGGCCCCCACCAGCTCCAGCATCTGTGCTGATGGTTGTTGTTGCTCTTTATTTGTACACTTATTACATTTCTCCGGTAATTTCTTCTGTTGGGGCCATTTTTCCTCTAGCTTGACAATCAATATGCAGTACTGTAACAGAAGCAATTAATACTTCTATGGCAAAATCATATATGCAAGGTTGATATATAAGTTCTTATTGCATAAGGTTCTGCTGCAGAAACAACTGTAAATTGTCCACACAGTGCTTCATCCAGCTCTTCATGTACCCTCTGCTCTCTATGTTTGGAAGTCCCCTCTAAGCATCTGGTGCAGCCTGCTTGGGTCACTTCCCCCCACTTTCTCACTGATAAAACCAGGCATTGGAAGAGACCCTGAAATTTTTATTTTTTTTAAAGGGGACTTGCACTGCTATCATCATCCTCTCTAGCTCCAACAGGAATTAAGAAGACACAGACCAGAGGTGGAGGGCTATATATTGCCAGTGTTGTCTTTGTTCCTGTCTGGCTCCACAGGTGTGCTGACGTGGAGTTATAGGAAAGAAAAGCTTTGACAAAATTTCATAAAGCGTGGGATAGATGGTGTGATTCCATTTATGCAATCAGCTTAGAGGATGATCCGAACTTCAGATATTTTTTAACCTCCCTTTTAGTGTATGCAGCACATCGTCACTTGCTTTTGGGTAATTTCTTATATATCAGTTTACCTATTTTTTTTAGGGCTGTGAGGTGCATTCTTACTTGGACTTTGCACTGATAAGTATTTAAGCTATGCAGAACATTGGCATTGTATATCCTGGCTTCAATTTCATGATATCTTCATGGTTCTCAAGGGATTGTATTTGGGAGGGTTGGGTGATCAGGGCTGCTGGCCTGCAAGGTATGTGTCAAAAATCTTCCAATAAATACTACTGAATTAAAAAAAACGTATTCCACACAGGCTGTAGTAATTTTTTTTAAATGCAAACATTACAGCTGATAATTGCTCTGTCTTAGCTGTAGGTCTAATATTATCTACTGAATTTACCAAATCTTTTGCAAAAACTTAGTGATGAATTTATCAGAAAGTTGTATTGCATCAAGTACTTATAACATTTGTAGTATTTTAGCTAGGAGACAAATAACTGTATTGCCCGCTATCATAACGTATAGGAAAGAATAGTGATAGAGAGGTGGTCAGAAAAGTTTGGTTAACTGGTAATTTTTCAGATAGAAAACATTCCTTAACAGAAGCATCCTCTGTGAAATGAATAGAAGCCCTACGATTAGACATTTCCAACTACCCTCTGACTTATAGCACATTTGTCTGTAATATATAGTAAATGTTCATAGGGAATCTCTTGCAAATGGGAAAGAAAAATTATTTTGAAAGAAAACACTCTGGAGCTGTGGACACCATTACAAAGTTTTATTAAACATAAAAAGAAAAAATATTTCAGCAGTTACATAACCAAAACGCCTTTCAAAAACATAAAAAATACAAATCCCCAACTGGTTATCGTCGTTTTTGGAAGATATTTCCCCGACCCATACCACGTCCTCTGCCTCTTGCTGCCACTGAAAAAAAAAACAGAAGTCAGATTGCAAGTTAACATTTGACTGGACAATGATTAAGCTTTTTCAACTTACTCTAAAATAAATGAAGTACATTATGTACATCAAGCAAATCAATTTGAGTTCCATTCAGGAAGAAACGCTTCTGCAGAATACATGTGACTACACTGCAGCACATGACTGCACCTGGATACTTTGCTATTTTATCATTTCTATCCCAAAGAAAAAAAGATTTCTCAAACAAACCAGCGTCACAGAACTGAACCAACAAATGAGAAATCTGACAGGCTTCTAAAAGCAACATTTCCTTTGCAGAGCTATACTGAGGGAATCTTATTAGAATCTGTTAAAAATTCACTAATGGTGAATATGAATTGCACCATGACTGTAGTTCTCAACAGCGTATATAAAATCATCAACACGGGTCTGTAGAAACAATGCTATGAAGCTATGCTCCTTCATACTGACAAGTGAGAATATGTACGTACCTTGGGCTTTGAGAATGGCTGCTTTCCCCCTCCCAGCCCCGGAGCCTTGATTTTTATTCTTCATGCTCTTCAACATTGGAGCATTTTTTAACATGTCTGGAAGGATAAGGAAACGTATTTTGCTTCCTCTAATGTAAACCTGTTCAAGCTGTGCTACTCTTCCATCTCTGTAAGTCACTGTGATGTTTGACATCTGAAACAAAAACAAAAAAAGTAAAACTTTCTGGCAGTAAAATTTTCTTCTATCGCACAATATATTTTTTTTTTAATTAGGTTTATTAAGCTGTGTACACACTGGGGCTGTGCAGATCACATAATCACACAGTTTCAACAGATATCTTTCCAGTGTGTACTGTTCAACAATGCTGCAGAACTATCTGAAACAGCAAGTTATCGTTTCATTTGATTCTTGGGAGTGCCTAATTTTTGTGATCAACAATGCACAATGTCTTTCAGAGGATAGAAGTAGAACTGCATGATGGGAAGAAATGAAGAACAATCCAGTAGGGTGCTCATTTCAGTAAGACTCTACAACGTAGTTGTTTGCTAAAACAATGTTGGATTGTTACTGAAACTTGCCATCATGTACCCAGCTTTAAGCAGGGTACACATTGGAACATTCAGTAATGATATTGTTGCCAATTTGGCTAATGGTTATGTCCATGATTGAAGTACTGATCAGTTGCCTCCATCCACACAAGAAAATGTTTAGATGAATCTTTCCCATAACCCTTTGCTGCAACAATACGCCTGCCCATAAAGGCAACCCTGCAGCAGGAAGAAGGGGAATCGATTGAAGCAGGTAAGAATCGGGACATTGTTTGATTGCATCTTTTGAAAAGTTTAAAATACGCAATTGAAGGATGCAAAGCACACACACTGAACTGTGGAAAAGTGGAGATGTTGCCCATAGCAATCAATAAGATTCTAGTTCTAAGTTTACTATTACAACCCATCTTGAGAAAATATAACCATTGCAAAATATGTAAGGGAAAAATATATATGTATATACACACACACGTTTGTGTGTACATTTTCTGCAAAGTGGTACTTTAACGGATTTCATATAGGGTAACTGGTACTTCCCAAAAAAGTGGTACTTAAAAAAAAAAAAAAGTTAAAGAGAATATCAGCTCGAATCTGATAGATTGCTATGGCCTACATTTTTTATAGTTTTGTACATGTAGCCCTTTGACTGTCTACCAGTTTAAATTCAATGTACGATACTCAAAAACTACCATTAAAACTAACCACCATCAAGTTTATCTAAAAGTCAAAACATGGCAAAAATTGTGCCAACGGTTATAACTGCATACGTAGTGACCTTGAACATGTGGCAGAATAGGTTCCAGAAGGCACAACAGTTACCAGCATTATTATAAGTAAGTTTAGAAAAAACTGAGAGAAAATCAGAAAGAAATGGCAGCAACTGTGGAAAAATGGTTTCATTCTTCACCATGACAACACGCCTGCTCACACAGCACTTTCTGTGAAGCAGTTTTTGACCAATCACATTACTACACTTGCACATCCTCCACAATCGCCCGATTTAGCACCTTGTGACTTATTTCCCAAAAGTTAAATCAGTGCTTAAAGGGAAACATTTTGAGTCAGTTGAAGAAAACAGCAGATATGTTGAAACAACTGACAGAAATTGATTTGCTCCATGCCTTCAAACAAGACTACAGCAATGTATTAGTGCAAACGAGGAGTATTTTGAAGGGGACATTACATTTGTAATACCAATAAATAAAAGTGAGTTATTTAATCTGTCTCGTTATTTAGTAGACATATCTTGTAAAGCAGGCCATACACTAGAGTGATTATTGGCCCAAACATCCAATAATCGGGCGATTGAGCAAATAAACCAGAATTGTGCTGATACGATTATTTAATCTTTTGACATGTTTAATTTTAATCAAGAACAAGCATGGGCATTTTCAATTACTGGGTCTACTGTCACAGCAGACAAAACAGATGGAGAGGACAGTGTTCTCTCTCCCTCTGTGTGTACTGTCACAGTGGTATGCAGCTTTCACCATTTTTGCCATTCATAAATTTGTTTTTGCAGCCAGGCAATAGGTTAGCTGCATGGGTCTCCTGCTGAGACTGACAGGAGACCCAGCCAAAGACAACTGAAAGTAATGATAAACCCAAAGAGTAGTTGGATAATTTAAATGAAACATTTGGGGGTCATTTTCATAAATTACATTGCATAAAAATGTAGCTTTTAAAAGTATTGCATTAAGCACAGTAAAGAAAAACAAAATGCTAATCACAGGTATCTAATGATACAAAACACACCTGGCAGTTCATGTTATCCTCTGCCTCGATGAGTTTGCCTCTATAAACCTCTCCTGTATTAGTTTCACAGGTCACTATATGGCCTTCTGCTTCATGTAGGACTTTGATGGGTACACCGATAGACATGATTACTTAAAGATTATCAACCTAGAAAGAAAAGCATATCACATTACTTACATCTTCTGACAATATAAAACAACTTCTCAAGACTAAGTAAACATTGACCATAGCAAAAACTATTCTAATAGTACATATTTCTTTAACCAAAATATATATCACGAAATAAAGTAGCTCTAACTAACCAATTAAATCCATAACCCAAGTAGGTTCGTTTGCCTCGATTATAACAAGCCTCTACAGTTCTTAGTCTTCACATGTATATATAAAAGGCAACCTTGTGTACGTTAAAGCTGGTTCCTTAAAAAGTAATTTTATTACTGATAGGCACAGTCATTTTAACATTACACCTCACACATTGCTATAAAAAAAAAGAAGAAAAGAAAATGCTTTTGGCGCTCAAATATATCCAGAGCACGGATGACTCTTTGTGAAGCCGGCAAGCCTTGCAGCATATATGCCCTACACCACATTATGAATTATATAGAAACAATGATCAGATTATTTGTACAGGAAGAGCATTGGCCATTGCCTGGCACATACCGTGTAACAGCAGGATCGCAGCACTCTCTCACCCAAGATCTCAGCAGCGTAAGCAACGTATTACTCTATATCCAGTACTTACTCGTGCGCAGAATGATATGCGATCGAATGGCGTCCCGCTTGGCCCACAATGCACGACAGACAGGAAGCGGAAATAGGTTGTATTGTAATTCCTTCCCAACAAAGGAAAAGCCGACAGAAACGAGAGGGCAGTTATAAGGTTCCGGAGGAAAGTGCCGCAATGCAAGGTTCCGGTGTTGTTGGAATATGATCCTGACTATTTAGCTACGAATTGGTTAACTGAAAGTCTTTAGTCGTCAGTTTTATGAAATTTGATGTAAAAATTTGTTTACTTTCTATTCACTAAAGGGGCTATGGATATGTCTCCTCTGCATCTGTCCGTGTCATGCCTTAGTAAACTTTATTATTGAATGGAAACAGCATAACATTTACCTAACTCCGAAATAATAATGCTGCTACAGAATAGCTATGGTAACTACGGGAGACGGCACAAGGCTCGTGTATTACATAATCCCCGCGATGGTACCATTACTGCATGGGAGTAAATGGTGACGCGCATGCGCAGTTTATATAGCCACTGATCTATCTATATATTCGCAATGAAGCCACGAAATCTGTTACCATATGAACATACAATGTATGCCACCGTCATCTTTAAAAATAAATAAATATATATCTAAATTCTATTTTATTAACGAAACATGAATGGTTACAAAGTGATCCTATATACTACTCCTATGATCTGCATCGCTGCGCATTACTAATAATATTATACATAAATGTTATAGTCATGTGTTTAACCCAAGGACCCCCGGCTTGGCTCTGCCGTCAGGCGGGTGTAGGGGTGCTGGGAAACTCATGTCTCAGTCTGTGGGAGCAGTGTTTTTAGGATACAGGTGGGTCAGCACTGGCCGTATTTCTGGGCACTGGTAATAATCGGGCCGCTCTCTATCTGTTATTCCAAAGCAATGGCCGGTGCTGAAGGTCATTCTCTGGCTCCTGAAGTAAGGATTCGCTGCCAGTATGTCTATGGGAATCACTGCCTGTGTGGGCGCTGTGCAATGCTCTAACAAGCGCCGGCTCCACCCACAGCTGAGAGCAGCCACGGGCGGCAGTGGGAATCCTTATCCGTCCCCCGAACCGCTCCTCCCCGGATACACGGGAGACGGCCGGTGCCAGAATCCGGTATGAAGGAGCGGAGAATCCTCCGGGACACAGCGAGCCTGTGACTGTCATGAAGAGCCCAGGAAACAGTGACTCTGCTGGCGGCAAGGCCGTGCTGCAGCCGTCTGCTTCTTCGGACACTGATAATCGTCAGTAACCTATGCAAATTTTAGTGTAGCACTTTCAGTTTCTGTGTAGGATACCTTATATTGGCTTTTACACTGACTGCATTAATAGCTCCTGTGCACCCTGCACCGCCTCTCCCCATGGGCCCTGCCTCTGCGCCACTGCTCCCCATGGGCCCTGTCCCTGCGCCACTGCCCGTGGGCCTTGGCACTTGCCCTGTGCTGCCCCTGAACTCTGTCCCTGCACCGCCACTACCCCTGAACTCTGTCCCTGCGCTGCTGCCCGTGGGCCCTGGTTCTGCACCGCTGCTCCTCATGGGCCCTGGTCCTGCGCTGCTGCTCCACACACCTTTTGGTTGTTTCTTGGACGACTTTTAAACCCTAAATCTTCTAACCATTTTTGTTCTTTAAGGATAATTGAAGTATTACAGTTTTATCTTCTTGACTATTACACCAACAGGGACTGTAATGACATTGCATTAAATCCACCAGACCTCTCTTTAAACTCCTTGCCCGTGGGCCCTGGTTCTGCACCGCTGCTCCTCATGGGCCCTGGTCCTGCGCTGCTGCTCCACACACCTTTTGGTTGTTTCTTGGACGACTTTTAAACCCTAAATTTTCTAACCATTTTTGTTCTTTAAGGATAATTGAAGTATTACAGTTTTATCTTCTTGAATATTTGAGGATTTGCTTTACTTATGCACTTCAGTGTTATTGTGCACTTTGCTGCCAGACACAAAATGCCAAATGACCAATTGTATATCATCATATAAACTTCATATTTGCAACTTTAGTTATTTATAATATATTGTCTTTACTGTTGCTTACCCTGTATGTATTGATAATCATTTTGTATTTCAATGACTCGAATGTACACTATATGGACAAAAGCATTCGGAAGCCTGACTATTACACCAACAGGGACTGTAATGACATTGCATTACATCCACCAGACCTCTCTTTAAACTCCTTTCCCTCAACTTTAAGGCCATCTCCTCATCCACTGCTACCTACCTCTCTTCCCTTATCAACATGCTGGCCCCTTCCCGCCCTCTCCGTTCTGCTAACCAGCTCTGTCTGACCTCTTTACTGATCACCACATCTCATGCCCGTATCCAGGACTTCTTCCGTGCTGCACCTCGGCACTGGAATGACCTTCCTTCTTCAGTCAGACTCTCCCCCACATTGCAGGTCTTCAAGGGTTCACTCAAAGCGCACCTGTTCAGGCTAGCCTACCCCTCCTCCACTTAACATCCACACTACATCCTTCATCTATCCCTTCTCTTCCTTCCCACCCTCCTCCGCTCACACCAGCAGTCCACTTCCTTCCCTAAGTTCTTCCCTCCCACATAGTGTATTAGCTCAAGTGAGCAGGGCCCTCCATCCTAGTGTTGTTCCTTCCTCCACCACTACCCCCCCTTTTACCCAATCCCCACCTGGTGGCTCCCTTTCAACCTCTCACTGCGCTCTATCCTTTGCTACCTGATCTTCCAAGCTTGACACATCGCATTTTGCCTTGCGTTCTGTGCTTGCTTCACTTTATTGTATTTCTGTGATATTTTTATAGTCCTATTGTATTCAATATGTACTATGCTATCCATCCCTACATTGTATGTCTGTACTGTATTTTGTTGTATTTTTGTACGGCGCTGCGAACACCTTGTGGCGACTTATAATTAATGAAGACAATAATAATAATAATAATATACATATACTTTAATTTGGAGTTGGTCCCCCTTTTGCAGCTATAACAGCTTCCACTCTTCTTGGAAGGCTTTCCACAAGATTTTGTCTGTAGGAATTTGTGCCCATTCATTCTGTAGAGCATTTATGAGGTCCAGCACTGATGTTGGCCTTGCTCTCAATCTTTGTTCCAGTTTATCGCAAAAGTGATAAATGGGGTTGAGGTCAGGGCTTGGTGCAGGTCAGTCAGGTTCTTCCACACCAAACTCATCAAACCAGAGGCCAGATTTACTTAGCTGCGGGTTTGGAAAAGTGGAGATGTTGCCCACAGCAACCAATCAGGATATATCTGACATTCTCTAGTATGTCAAACAAATAGTCTAGATGAGCGCTGATTCAGAAATTGAATGTAATATTGATATCAAGAAATCGACAAAAAATAATTTATTAAATACAATATAATAAAATAAAACCACATAAAAATGAATAATCGCAGGTACCCCAAGAAAAACTAAATTAAAAAGAAAAGGTGTATACCGTGCTTCTATTCAATTAGTCTGTGATACACAAAATGGCAAGCATATCAAATGCATATCTAAAATAAGAAATACAATTAAAAGATCACACCTCTCTGGATGATATATAAATCCAATGTATGCAAAATGGGAACTGACGGATAAATTCAATATACCAGGTTACCGTCTGGTGCTATTCATATACTCAATAAAAGTTCACAAAAAGTCCAATCATGCACAAATCTTTAAGTGTAATTTCGCTGTATATAGTGCAGAAACAGTGGTTTTTAGGGATAGAGATAATAGTCCTTATTTATCCCAAGGTGGTATATATCCTGATGTAATAGATGGTACAACCGGCCTGCAGGGAAGCCTTCATTGTTTGCGATGTGGGATTATCACAGAGCTGCACTTTGGATGAAAAAGATGGCAGGTAAGTTTAGAGAATAATTACCATAGGGTTCTCGGTCCCGGATAAATATTTGGCAGTCCAGTATAACAGCGTGGTATCGTGGCAGAATACAGATGAATAACAGCTGAGTGCCGTAGGTGGGCGTCTCCACCGTATGCACACTAAAGGTTTACTGCAAAGTCTTTAAAAGATAAAGGTCTCTATTTATTATCATTAGCGCATTGAGCTCTAATTATTGCAACCAGGCTTGCTGCGCCTCACAGGACCACAAGAAGTATTTACAAATACTTACCCCTCCGTCGAGGTCCCACAATGGTCAGCGAGCCTTTCGCTGACATCGTTCAGCTATGCAGTCCTGGCACATATGCAGTAGCTGCCTTTTGGGACTTGTAAAATTGAATGTCCCAAAAGGCAAAATCACTACGCATGCTCCGGGATTAGAGACAGATGTGCTCCCGGTCAGGTAAGTTTAAAACCTTCATTCTCAATTTTTTTGTGTTTTTATTTATTTGTTTTTTTTAATTAAATATGTTTATTAGATAAAAAATAATTAAAACTAGTTAATATAGATTTTTTATTTTTTTTACCTAGATTTGAATGTTTTTTTACTTTACTGTACTCCAGCAGTCTCCTGATATGTACTCCCCTCTTCCTCCCCCCAATAACAGCTATAAGGGGGTTATATGGGGAGACCGCTGGAATACTTACCCTAACGCCATCTCCAGATGGCATTACTTAACGTGTCGGCGCAGAAAAATCCGCGCTGATATTTAGTAAATAAAGCGATCTGCTGGCCAGCATTCATTAGAGCATGCTGGCGATCAGGAGTGTTAATGCGATCGTCGCCATGGTTTCCATGGTGATGATAGCATTGTAAATACGGACTTCGTTTTCATATGATAAAGCCTGTTCTCACATGAAAACGGGCTTTATCATATGAAAATGATCTTCGTATATAGAGCCCACAGTGCTTATCCATGCGGTCCCAAATAGATATATGGTCGGACAAGGACAGGTGCTCGTCACATGAATTAGGACTTTCCCAAGCAGAGAGATAGGTGTGATATTTTAATTGTATTTCTTATTTTATTTATGCATTTATTTTTAACTATTTAAAAAAGCTTGCCATTTTGTGTACCACAGACTAATTAAATTGAAGCGCGGTACATACCTTTTCTTTTTCATTCTCTAGTATGTAATAGGAAAGTGAGAGCTAGAATCTGGTTGCTATGAGCAACATCTCCACTTTTCCAAACCCGCAGCTTAATAGATTTGGCCCCAGGTCTGATAGAAATACCAGAATTCTATACTTAGCAGGTGTGCCCAAATACATTTGTCCATAGAGTGTATTTTTTTTATTTATTTTTTGTTTGCTGAGCTTTTTTACATCAATGATTAGAGGTAAAAACAAATGCCACCCCCTATGTCGGCGCAGAAAAATCCGCGCTGATATTTAGTAAATAAAGCGATCTGCTGGCCAGCATTCATTAGAGCATGCTGGCGATCAGGAGTGTTAATGCGATCGTCGCCATGGTTTCCATGGTGATGATAGCATTGTAAATACGGACTTCGTTTTCATATGATAAAGCCTGTTCTCACATGAAAACGGGCTTTATCATATGAAAATGATCTTCGTATATAGAGCCCACAGTGCTTATCCGTGCGGTTCCAAATAGATATATGGTCGGACAAGGACAGGTGCTCGTCACATGAATTAGGACTTTCCCAAGCAGAGAGATACGTGTGATATTTTAATTGTATTTCTTATTTTATTTATGCATTTATTTTTAACTATTTATTAAATATATGGTGGTTCTTTTTGCATATATCACTGGCTTGCCATTTTGTGTACCACAGACTAATTAAATTGAAGCGTGGTACATACCTTTTCTTTTTCATTCTCCATATGTAATAGGAAAGTGAGAGCTAGAATCTGATTGGTTGCTATGAGCTACATCTCCACTTTTCCAAACCCGCAGCTTAGTAAATTTAGCCCCAGGTCTGATTGAAATACCAGAATTCTATACTTAGCAGGTGTGCCCAAATACATTTCTCCATAGAGTGTATTTTTTTTATTTTTTGTTTGCTCAGCTTTTTTACATCAATGATTAGAGGTAAAAACAAATGCCACCCCCTAAACCTACTATATCATTGTTATCATACTTGCTTTAGAACCATAATATCTGAGACAGGCACAGAGAATAATGTTCTATCATATTTTAGGTGATCACGTCCAACTGAAGGTGCCTCTCATCCAGCAGTCTTATCACTGGGATTGTGGCCTGGCATGTGCCCGTATGGTGTTGCAGTAAGTTATGTTGCCTTTAGCAAATTGTGTTTGTACCAGAGAATGAGTTTGGTGTTTTATGTCCCCCATTTGGTAAAGTTAATTATTTTAAACTTCCGTTTGCATTTTCTAGTACAATTATCCTTATCATATTGCAGTCGCAATTCAGAGTTTTTATTAAATACAATAATTATTTCCGCAAGGTATATTACATGGTCATAGGATGCATTCTCATGTTATTGCTAGCAATAACCCAATATGAATGCTGTTGCTTCTCTTTTGTTCTCTCCACAATTCCACATTTTTATTGCAGAGGAGAGAAGCAATACAACTATTGGTAAGCAATATTGTGCCAGAGGTTATAAAATAGGCAACATTTTAGACGTTATAACTCCTGTCTAAAGCTATGATAGGAGCTTATACAAATTGGAATTTTTCATTTGTGATCAATATTTAGGACAACATGCTATTATAGAATACTGGGTAGCCTGTCATGTGCCTGACCTCTTACCCATACTACTTCCTTTTAGGTACCTCAATCTTTTGCATGAAGAGGAGTTTCAGAATGCTATGCAGGAGCTCCAACTCACTAAAAGTATTTGGACCATTGACCTGGCTTATCTCATGCACCACTTTGCTGTACAACACAGATTTTGCACACAGACTCTGGGTGTAGACAAGGGATACAGGAATCAAGTAAGTCTGTTTCTTTTTGCAGTAAATTAATAATGTTGAGGAATTTTTTACAGATTTTGACATTAAAGTCTGTTATTGAGGTTTATGATGATATCATATTTAAATTTATACAGTACTCTACACTTTTGCACCTAGTATGAATGCCCAGTAAGTTGTTGACAGCAATATGCTTTAAGCTATATGATTATGGTTGTCTATTTTCCTTAGTCCTTTTACAGGAAGCACTTTGATGCAGAGGAGAATAGAGTTAACCAATTATTTGCACAAGCCAAAGACCGTGGTGTAAATGTAGAAAAAAGGTAAATATTTTTACTTGTTGCATCTTTAAAGTAGATTGTGTATATTTGAGGCAATATCTTTTACTAGTACAATGTATTTTACTTGCAGGAGTGTTACAATACAAGAATTGCAAGCTCATCTTTCCCAAGGACATGTGGCCATTGTGCTAGTGAATGCAGTTCTGTTGCTGTGTGATCTGTGTCCGAGCCGTGTTAAGTATTGCTGCTTTCTTCCCACGGGACAGAAGTGCTTCTGCAGAAGCAGCGATTATCAGGGCCACTTTATTGTGCTATGTGGCTACAACAAAAGTTCTGGCAGTCTCTTCTACAACAATCCTGGATATGCTGATAGTGAGTACTTTAAGTTTATGTCTGAGAATTATTATTTTTTGCTCACGTTTCTGTCTGCCTTCCTGGAAATTTATGTTCCCTCATCTTCAAATTTAGGATTGTGTCGGACAAGCATCACTAACTTTGAAGAAGCCCGTAGCAGCTATGGCACAGACGAGGACATCCTTTTCATCTATGTGGACAGCTGACCCCACACTAGATCATGATACTCAGAGTCCTTTCTGCAGTTCACGTCCAGCAGAGACTTTCTATGTACAGAGCTGGGGGTAATCGGGAAAACAGGTGCAACTGAGATCTTCCAGAAAGGACACTCCTTATTCACCATTTGCAGAGGAAATCTTTTATGATGCAGAGCGCTATGCACTGAGTATTGTGATCTTCAGTACACTCACAATAGTGCAATACGCACTATGCTTTTGCACAATTACTTGTAAATGTGCATGGTATATACAGTTAGGTGTACGATAGTTGGGATGGCACGGCACAGCCCATCTCCTCTAATGATCTGAGCTATAAAGCTCCACTGACCAATCTCGGCTTCTTCCACTTTTGGGATATGGGGATGTATAGAGATTCAACTGTGCAGTAGGTAACAGATAGGTGTGTATGATTCTAGGGCTGCTCCTGCTTTCTACGTGAAGAATGTGTGTTGGTTTTGTGAGGTTTTCTTTTTCCTTCTCCACTTGATTTTAAAAGTAACAGCAGGGCATCACTAGTGCAAATAAAGTCATTTTTATACACACAGGGCTGTTGTCACAGTTTAATGCAGGCATGTCCAACTCAAAACCCCAAATGGGCCAAAAAAAAAAATCAAAGTCTAAGATTGTGTGGGCCACAAGACAAATTAAAAGTCTCATGTAATTTTTCTCCAGCTCTCAGTAATTCCCCATTCATTAGTCTCCAGCCTTCCCTATTTATACCTTTCTTACCTTTAATGCCTTCCATCTGTGTCCCTCCTACGTGGTCTTCCAGCTCTTATGGGTGACGCTTGCTTTAAAGCAACCTGTTTCCTGCCATCAGCCAAAGCAGCAGTTATATAGGACAGCTTAAAAGGGCTTTACTATCAGCTGTCCAGTGTAACTTTTGCAGCAGCAATGATCGCCGGACCTCCCTGTTTGAGATGGGGCTGCAAAATTAAAGCTTTGCGTGGGCTGTGAGTTTGACGTGTCTGGTTTAATGCATCTTGCTATGAATTTTTAAAATAATTTCAGACCATTTAATGGTGCAATTAATATACATTAAAGCCCAGGTATTCTTTTGTTTGTTTTGCAAACTATGGCCTGGGGGGCAAGAACCCTTATTCTCCCATATGTTTTCCTGTCTCTTTTCTGGGAGCACATGTATCTGTGACTCATAGCCTCTGGTGCCTGTAGACTGAATCTGATTTAATACTATTAAGTTGTTACTCTCCCCTCCAATGCTAATAAATGTCAGAACAGATGATGCTTTAAAGCTGGGTACACACAGGCTGTTTCTTAAATAATCACTTCATTTCAACTAATCATACTCCAGATTTGAGGTCACAATTAGTCAGATGATAATGCTGTCCATGCCCACTAAATTTACTGGCAGATGTGTTTTTCTCTGCTGTAATCCCCTGCTTCAGTCAAAAGTTGAATATGTATGCTCCCAATCTGGAGCTAAAGCAGGAATTGTTAGAAGACTTTTAAAGGACTGCTGACAGCATCATTGGACAGTACTCACTGCTAAGAGGTTGGATAAAAGTGTCATTTAAGGTTGCACAATTAGCAGCAGAAATCCCCTCCCCCCCACCCACTGTGTATCCAGCTTAAGAGTATACACATTACACACAAAAAAAATAAGATTGTTACTGTAAGCATTTTACTGTGGTATCTCGTTTCATGTCACTAATCATCCATAATATTTATTCAGTGAGAGAAGTCTGGGAAGAAAACAATGATCTTGTAAAAGAAATTTCAACCAAAAGTTCCTAAATGGAACAATAGCTGCATTATCACCACTCCTGCATGCAGTGATCAGGTCACATGCCATGTTGTTGCATCTTTACTCTGAATAAGGTCTAGTTATTCTCGCACAATGTCAGGCTGAAAGTCCAGCCTGATAGCTTGGGTCAGCTCTGCTGCATACATTTCATGGCGCCCAGTCATCTACAAGGAATACAGAAAATTAGTCAAATTTATTTATGTTTTAATAAATAATAAAGTTGAAAACTCAAGAATTTTCTTTCTTTGCTATATCACAGAGCTTGGCACATCTCTCCTGTTGTGAAGGACAGGTAATCAAAGTTGTTAGCAAATCCATAAAATATTTACATTAGTAATTGGAAGATACTGGTCACATGCAGATGGAGCAACAAGGATGGACTTGGGTAGCCAATTGCCTGTTGCCTTAGGTAGACTGCTACTTAGGTAGCCAATTGCCATTTCCTTGATGAACAATATACAAGTGAGAAAGTGAGAAGCAGATTTTGGACCTCATACTTGATTTTGATGTGTGCCAACTCTACCACCCCAGTTGAGGTGCATTCTGTTTGTAATTCATTCATGAATGCAATAATTATTTTGCTTAAAATCAAGTTCTATGTAAGACACTGCATTTAAATGTAGCTATGGGCTCTTATTACTTACCTTCCTCGTTCCCTGTGAACGAAGCTGCATCAGGCTCACTTATCATCGCAGCGAGCCTAGCAGCTTCATTGACAGTATTTACAAATACTCACCCCTCCTGCGAGGTCCCACGATGATCCACTGGGTCCCCGCAGTACTTCACTTACATGTGATGCATGAATGTGAAAGTACTGCACATGTGCAGTAGCTCTCATTTGGGACTTTGAAATTTTCCCAAGTCCGGACATGAGGAACACTGTGCATGTGCAGTGTATTCATGCTGGGACCGGACAGCTGCAGGCTCACTTATCATCGCAGCGAGCCTAGCAGCTTCATTGACAGTATTTACAAATACTCACCCCTCCTGCGAGGTCCCACGATGATCCGCCGGGTCCCCGCAGTACTTCACTTACATGTGATGCATGAATGTGAAGTACTGCACATGCGCAGTAGCTGTCATTTGGGACTTAGAAAAATATCCATGCCGACATGAGAAACACTGCACATGCGCAGTGCTTCTCTCTAGGCATTTTGAAATTTTCTTAAGTCCGGACATGAGGAACACTGTGCATGTGCAGTGTATTCATGCTGGGACCGGACAGCTGCAGCCCGACGGGACGCCCGGACAGCTGAGTTTATTAATTTTTACTTTCTTCTTTTTTTTTTTTTTTTTTATTGATTTTTTTCTGTTACTTAAAAAAAAAATGGGGCAATATTGTTATGTATTCTGACGGTCTCCCCATACATACATGGGGACATCGCCTGAATACTTACCACTAACGCCAGCCTGAGCTGACGCCGGAAGCGAAGTTAAAACTTCGCTCTGACGTTTTGTGTATATGACACTTCATTTTAATGCGATAGGACCAGTTTTGAAGTGAAAACTGGCCCTATCGCATTAAAATGATCTTTGTAAATAGAGCCCTATATGACTAGCAAAATGGAAAAATTAGGCAAGTGTTTAATGAATTATTAATAACTGTATTACTGCACACTTTTATTGAACATATACCATAACTCCATGACAGAGGGTAGGCCTAAAGGTTAAGGCACCTACCTTGAAGTTCCATTTGTCACTGGTCTGTTGGCACAGGTTAAGGTCTAACTCTGCAATCACAAGTCCATCACTGACCCTACTTAAGCCAGGACAACGACTCCCATCTGGAGCTGCAATATAACTAGAACCATAAAAATGGCCTAAGTCGTGATGGGCTGTAGAAGGAAAAGACTTTGTTCAGTATTCCTAGATCTGTAATCCACAAGACCATAAACAAAATGCAAAGGCATTGTGCATTCCGTAAAAAAGGATTTTCTGTTACTACTTTTGAGAAGGGGTAAAGAACCACAAACAAATTTGTATGTAAACATGATGGCATCACTCGTTTACGTCTACTTATCTATGGTCTGTTTATAAATAACCATTTAGGGCCAGATTTACTAAGCTACAGGTTTGGAAAAGTGGAGATGTTGCCCATAGCAACTTTACAGATTTTAGCTGACAATCTCTTATGTAAAAAGAAAGTGAGAGCTAGAATCTGATTGGTTTCTATAGGCAACATCTATACTTTTCCAAACCCGCAGCTTAGTAAATCTTTCCTTTAGAGTTGCACTCAGAATCCATTGATAAACTGCTATTCATATAACAGACATTTTTTAATAACGGTCTCATGATCATTTTTGTGCATAACATATATTGCATTAAACGAAGGAACGATGGCACTAGGATTCACTGGAAATCTAAATCAGGTCTCCACTGAATCCATATATGGAGACCCAAGGTAACCAAGGTTATCCACGGTCTAAAATTGATAAGAACAATAAATACATTTCTACTTCTAGTAAAAATTAGAACTTTGACAAATTCAAAGGGTATTATTTATTTATGTATTTAAACTTTTTAATGTAGTTCAATAAATAAAAATGTATTTAATTTATTACAAAAGGAGAATTTGTTTGGTTCCCAAAAACTATAAATATAAACTTTGCTTGGTTACATACACGCTTTTCACATCACCAATAAAACCTGGGTTGTTGGCCTTAGACCAGTGATAGCTAACCTTTTGAGCTCGGTGTGTCAAAATTCGGGAAAAATCTAGCTTACCTCGAGTGGCGTGTCACTTCTAGAAATATCTATAATTTTGTGATATTTACAGCCCTAGTAAAGAAAGAGTTACATTGTTAAGTGCCTTTGGCACCCCTTTTATTAGTGCCCAGCCTTTTTGCCCTTTTGTTCCCAGCATTTTTGCCCCCTTTATTAGTGCCCAGCCTTTTTGTGCTCAGCCTTTGTGCCCACCCTTTTAGTGCCCAGCCTTTGTGCCCACCCTTTTAGTGCTCAACCTTTGTGCCCAGCTTTTTTTGCCCCCAGCCTTTTAGTGCCCAGCCTTTAAGTGTCCAGCCTTTAAGTGCCCACCATTTTTGGCCAGCCTTTAAGTGCCCAGCCTTTTTGAATAATTTAAACTTAAAAAAAAAAACTTACCTCTGCTTTCTGCTCTCCTCCGCGGCACGCTCTCTCTTCCTCCGCTCAGACGCTGCGTGACCTAGGTCACGCAACATCACCCACTGTGTCCTAAGCTGCAGCATCTGATTGGATCATTCTGATCCAATCAGGTGCTGCAGGGGAGAGAGGTGATATCAGCCATATCCCCTGCAGCTCATATCGCCTCTCTCCCCCACCCCACTGATCGCTGCCACTGACCGCCGCCGCCGCAATCAGAAAAACCTATGACACTCGTGTCAGAGGTGATACGCCAAGACATTTTGACTGCGTGTCAGTCAAAATGTCTTGGTGTGTCA
>WWET01000160.1:48927-66053 GCA_011038615.1 Limnodynastes dumerilii | reverse complement strand
AAAAGAAGAGAAGAGCAATCCCAGACTGATAACTTCAGCCAATTTAATCCAATGTTTCAGAGGTAATCAACCTCTATCATAAGATTGATTTTTTTTGTCCCTGTTGATAGAGGTTGATTTGAAACGTTGCACATATATATATATATATACAAAAGAAGAGCAATCCCAGACTGATAACTTCAGCCAATTTAATCCAATGTTTCAGAGGTAATCAACCTCTATCATAAGATTGATTTTTTTTGTCCCTGTTGATAGAGGTTGATTACCTTTGAAACGTTGGATTAAATGGACTGTTTGCAGAAGTCATCAGTCTGAGAGTGCCTCTATTCTTTTGTTCTTGTTCAATTCACCTTCCTGTGCACCCCAGCAAAAAAACTTATTTATCATTTACTATTATTCTTACATCTTGGCAGAATTTGGTCGTGACACCATTTTCAGCTGATTCAGCAAACTCTGTCCATGGCAGCCTCTCTCTTGTACAGAAAGCAAATGGCATTGCTGTAATTATATGAATTAAAGCTGAGTCACACATTGAGTACATTGCATTATGGGAAAAACAATGTGTTACAGATATATGTAATCATGGATTAATATAATACATTTGCAGATACTCCTTTTAGTAACAATTTGTCATTTGTTCCTCTCCATTATAATATGACTTATTTATTCTATGCCAGGCCTGGCCAACCTGTGACTCCCCAGGTGTTCTGAAACTACAACTCCCAACATGTTTTGCCAGGTACTATCTATACCCTTGCACTTAAAGCAAGCTTGGAATTGTAGTTTCACAACACCTAGAGAGCCGCAGGTTGGCCAGCGTTGTTCTATGTTATGCCTAAAGGTTTAAGCTCTCATTGACACTTCTCCACTTCTATACAAACATGTTAAGACGGCACAGTGATGAAATCTTGAAGAAGTGCATGAAAGATGCATTAAATCTCCATCCCCAAACCACACATTAGTCAGCCTGCATTTTTACAGAGCATATGTGTGTATAAATGTGTAGAAGAACACTGCATTTATTTTGTGAAGCACATTTGTCAATAAAAAGTTGAATGTGTTCTCTCCTTGAACCCTTGTACTTTTCACAATAGCATTGACTTGTTACTATGTAACAGCATGTTACATATTTACTTGCACAGCTAACTCTTACCCACATAACACAGACTGCTCACCTAAACATTCTGACTTATGTGGAGATTTTGTAAAGAGAAGAACAGTATTGCTAGTTAATGGCATTTTCATTAAAGAATACACAAGATTCTGCTAATGTATTAATGTGACCAATAGCAGTTTATTATTGGGTAAAAGGCCCAAAATAAAGTAAACGGCATATACCATTTATAAAATAATAATATGGGTAACCGTAACTTCAGACTCATCTTCCTCTCCCAATGCACTGCCTCCACCTCCCCTCTCTGTCAATCTCTACACTGGCATCCTGTCCCTTTCAGAATTCTCTTTAAGCTCCTCACCACAATTTACAAGACTCTCTCCTCCCTTATCTCCATCCACACTCCCTCCCATCCACTCCGCTCCACTGGTGACCGCCACCTCAACTCCAACCTTATAACTATCTCTCACTCCCGCATCCAAGACTTCTCCTGGGCCGCCCCTCTCCATTGGAACAACACATCCTATATTGGAGCAATCCAGCACACTCCAATCGTTCAAACGCTCCCTTAAAACCCACTTCTTCAGGCTAGCCTACCCTTCGCCCTCTTAAGCTTACTTGTCCTCCCCATTTTCACCACTGTGTCTCCTGTTTGTTCACCCTTTCTAACTTAGCATGTTAGCTTTTATGAGCAGGGTCATCCCTCTACCCTGTCATCATCTCTTCCCACCTTTTTCTCTACTGTCTATCTCTCTCCCCTTTTTCTCTCTACTGTCTATCTCTCTCCTTATTCATCTGCTCCTACACACTTACCCAGCATCTTTATTTTCCTCACATATTGTTTTGATATTTCTGTATTGTATTTAATTTTTGCTTTATACATGTATTGTATTCCTTCATATTTTTTACCCTCTGTTAATTATTGTATTGTATATGCAACTATTGTCTCTGTTCAGCGCTGCGGATACTGTGTGGCGCCTTATTAATAAACGTTAATAATAATAGAGTTTCATTTGTAAGCAATTAAACTAGTAGTATATCAGGGGTACGTCTACTATACATGGAAGGTTCTGCACTACAAGCAGCCATTATTAGTACAATTTACCTCGTCACCACGGGCTGTGATCTTAGATTCTTATGAGCTTGTTAATATGGTTTGCACAAAGCTTAGACATTTAAATACCTTTTAGCATTATAGTTAAAATGGTTCTTGAGGAAACTTTGTAAATTTGACTATTAAACATGACCTATGTCTGTTCTAGATAAAATGTATCACGGTGTCTAAAATACATTAGTATGTATTAGGAACACTGTTTATTGTGTATAATTATTGCTATTTATACTAGACACAGCAAAACTCACAGATGTGCTTTAGGCAGGTTTTAAAACAAATAAAAATGTGTTTTATATACAGGTGAAACTCGAAAAATTTGAATATCGTTCAAAAGTTCATTTATTTCAGTAATTTAACTTAAAAGGTGAAACTAATATATTATATAGACTTATTACATGCAAAGTGAGATATCTGAAGCCTTTATTGGTTTTAATTTTGATAATTATGGCTTGCAGCTTATGAGAACCCCAAAAGCGAAATTTCTAAATTTTTCTATTTTTTGAACGATATTCTAATTTTTCGACTTTCACCTGTACGTGACATTTATCTTTTTCATGTGTTATAGTGTAGCTTTGGCACCAGCATCCAATGGTTTTTATAAAGCCTTTAGATACAATTAAAATAATGTAGATGGTTATGGGATGTAAGGAGCAGGGCCCTCTACATTCCCCCTACATCGGCCCCACCTTCTCTCTCTACTGACTATCTCTGCCCATTTTCTTCTGCTTCTACACTCACATCCTACATTGTATTTCAACTTTGTTTTCTCTGCATATTGTTTTGACTATTTACGTACTGTGCTTAATTTTATGCTTTGTTCTTGCATTAAATTCACTATCTTATTATTTTGAACCCTATTGTACAATTTTGTCTGTTAGTATTATATTCCTTATTGTCCCTGTATGGTTCTGCAGATACAATGTGGCACCTTATAGATAAACATAATAATAACAACAACAGATATCAGTTAACCTATATCATGCAATTGTGTTTCGCCGATCCATTTACTCTGTTTCTACACTTACTACCTTCACCATCACCATATGTTTAAGCAGTAGTTAGCTTTGTCACGCGATAGCTTTACAATAGCAATTGTTTAATATCTAAATTTATCTTAAGTTAAACAAGTATTTTTTATATGGAGAACACCACTTTTGAATTATCAAGGTTACTTATGAGCAGACAAAATACTGCATGTTATGTTATCAACTGTCCGTCACATAACTGATGAACTTGTTTCTGTGTATTGCACCTGTCTGGTTTAGCTAGAGGGGGTGTGGATATTTTTGTGGTTAGGTACTCACTCCATGCCTCTTGGAAACAGACAATATTCACATTACATGTTGCTGCTGTCTCCACAATCTCAGCAATGCGTCTGTGAAGAGCATTGACCTGTTGATATAATTACAGTATACATGAATTGATTGATATTGATATGTAATAGCAGCAATACTGAAACTATGGTACTGACCACAACACTCAATCAGTAAAATCAATAAATTAGCAGATTAGCGTATATAGTAGCGTTATAACCTGTAATCAGTCAGTAGTTCCTCTTCCAGTTTCTGGTTAATAAATGTCTTAGTGTGTCATGGAGGAATTTGTTCATTTGTTTACACCAACTGGGCTAGAGTTGGTGAATTTTAAGTATGAAACATTTTAACTCTTAACAATCTGCACTTCCACCCATTCCAGTCATGTACTCATAGCAATATAATGAACATTGGACTTTCCCCATGAAAAACATCTGCCTTCCGTTCCTGAAGACAACATACAACTAAAACAGTACAGCATACTCAAAGTGTATGCACAAAACACCGGATCGTCCGGCCTGAGCAGTCCTTGTCTGCATCTAATCAAGGCCCCAAATTCCCTTTGTCCTGCTTGCTCACATAAAAAAAATGTACATATATGTGGATGATAACATACCTGTTCCAGCACTGGACTAGTCGTAGGTAACTGGAGTTTATTCTGAATTAATCCCACCCGGATTATCTGAGGACTTCGTAGTTGCTCTGGAGCAGCTTCAAATTTATATCCTTTTAACTCAAAATCCCCCTGTGAAGCAGCGTGCAGAGCACTACTGGGGAAATCCAGACTCCTAGGGAATATATACAGCACAGTCACTATGGTAAAAGTTTTACATCCAATCCATTACAGCAATACATGTTTGCGACTTCAGCTACTTACTGACAGAGCCCCCTGTCCCACTACAGTAAATCAACAAGGTTATATTTTATATCAGCCTTTGCTACCCCTTTGCAGTAGCTAACACAACAGATCCACAAGTAGATAGAAATACCGTAGTAATTTTTCTTTCTATTTTTATAGAATTTTATTTTTTCGCTAATGATATTTGTATAACTAACAATATAATATTTACATATAACATGCAACACAAACTTCTCGGCAACAAAACAGCATACATACTAAAACACTGGTACTGACGGCATGCCTTGTGTTATGGTAGCTATCATACTACATTGTTAGTATTACAGGTTAATGCAGAAAGTCCATCCAGAACCACTCAGTTGTCTTAAGAACAACAGTGACACAAAAGATATGTAAAGTATATACATGATATCTTGACATAGAGAGAAGT
Organism: Limnodynastes dumerilii; assembly: GCA_011038615.1. NCBI lineage: Eukaryota > Metazoa > Chordata > Amphibia > Anura > Limnodynastidae > Limnodynastes > Limnodynastes dumerilii. The sequence goes on along the minus strand of WWET01000160.1, from coordinate 61,223 downwards.
ATATCCATTATTGCACATATTTGCTCTGAAAGCAATATAATATCTCCCACCTAAGTTGTTTCCCATACAGGATCCTCCAGACTTCCCGTAGTTCTTCGGCTGGGATATGTTTCTCCAGCACCCCCTCCAGAGACGTCAGTTCTGCAGACATGCTGCCCCTCCTAATGCCATCAGCACCGAGACCGGGTGAAGTGTCAGCAGGGGGCGTGGCGGCCTTGACATGCCCCCTCCGCTGTCACCCCCCCTAACAGGTCAGTGCCCGTGCGTGGAAAGAGGAGAGGAGGGGGCTAGATAGGGTGAAGGGTCATCTCGGTGAAGTACAGTATAGTGCTTTATTTATTAGAATATGTTGTGAAACGCTATCAAGATTATCCAAGGGCGGTGCTGGTGAGTGACAGACCCCACAGCAACTCTATACTAGGGCCTGAGGAATGCAGCGCTACCCCCTGTCCCGCTCTCTGGAAACAGGAGCAGCATCTTAAGCAAATAAACGGTAAAGCCTGGGCATGCGCAGTAGTGGCCGCCGGTCTGGTTTTATTCGCTATGAGCTGTAATAGCATTGAGCCTCATGTAAGAGAATTCTCAGACAGAGAAGTTATTTGATTAGATGCAAAAAGATAACTTGTAACCGCTTATACACTGTCAGTCCAGTGACTCCCTGTGCAAGGAAGCAATACACAGGCTCATATTGTGTATTACTTAAAATAAATTTTGTTGCTATTATACGATACTTTCGACTATACCCTCCAACACTTTACTGATATAAAAGGTAAACATAGTCATCAGAAGTGTGCATGTCATATACAGGAGGCCTGGTATTCCCCATCCATGGGGCGTGTCATTCGCCAACCCTACTTTTCCACATAATGGTAAATAAATAATTATAAATCTGTCCTTATCTGTACTACCACAGAAGTCATCATGGGGTGCTACTGAAAGGAGTGACAGCTCAGGCCTGCAAAAAGGAAAGCAAATTGAACACCTAGGCAGAATATGAAACTTTTATGTATTAAAAAAAAATCCAAACATAGGACTGGATCCAGACTCCAGCATACTTTCCCTGCGTGCGGGAGAGAGAGGGAGTGAATGCCCCGTCACTCCTCTCTGTTGTGTGGGCTTTATGGCAGCTTACACTGCCAAAGTTAAGCATACGCACGAGTGTGGGATAGCCATCCTACACTGTACAACTAGCATGCTTCCCAAGGCCCACTTTAGCGGGCAGAGAGGAAGCACTGCTCATTTCCTAGGAAATGGGCTCGTACGGAACAAAATTCTGTACGATACTTCATACGCTATTGTTACTATCGTAACTCTAGCATAACATCTGGACGGCGCATGTACCCTTCAGTCCAATCAGGCCACTTACGCACTTTGCATTTTGCATGGCAAGTCAGGATCCGGTCCATATTCATTATATTTATTTTCAACACACTTATTCCTTAGGATTTTTTTAGAATGGAGTACCATGGAATGACAGCTGTTTTATATGTCATGTCCAAGCGCAAGAGTCAATCAAATCAATTACTTTTCACAAAAGACACTCCTAATTCTTAAACATCCCAAACATCTACACACTTAGGACCAGAACCAGACTCCTAAACACTTTTCATAGGTCGGAGGTCTAAAAGTCTGCACGGAAATGGGGCAAATAAGTCATGTCAAAGCACAAAAGTCAATCAAATCGGTTACTTTTCACAAATGGCTCCCTTTATACTTACAGATCCACTAAGATCACACACTCAATCCGTTGCACATGCAATTTCTTGCTTTTCTGAGCCAATGCCGACAGTACCATTCATGTTACAATCCGGTGCAGATCTTTTTGCCAGTACAGATCGTTCAAAATTCCTACTGTACCAGCCAAAAAGGTTTAGTTGGAGGGCCTATAATCAGGACCGTATTCACACTTAGGAAAGCTTTAAGAAGGTGCGGATAAGCATGTATCCAAACCTATCTTAAAGCTTTCCCTTTCCCTGCAGGAAAGCAGCTGCTGTCATGTATTGTTTATTTTGGAGCAGGAGGGATTCCAAAACAAATGCAGAATAAATGTACATTTTTTCACACTAATACCCAGAACCCGGCATCCACAGATTGCATAAGGAGGCATAGCGCTATTGGCAGCAGGACAGCTCTTCATGGATTTTTTAGTTTAACATTTCCTAGGGTAACCTGACCTGGTAGTAACTGGTCAGGACTGGTTGGAATCATGCACACTACCAGTATAAACTTGGGACTACTAATACTGGTCTCTGTTTTTTGATTGTGGGTTTGTTGTCTATTTTTACATTTAAATATTTATTTACTTTAACCCCATACTGATGACATCCACAGATGTTGTTTTTTTATTTTATTTTTTTATTTTACATAGGCTGCATAAAAGCAATACACTGGCAGAAGCAAGTTATACACACACACACTACTGACAGCCCGTTCAGTGCCTTACAAGGGAAAACCAATTTTGTCTTTCCCTTGTAAAGCATTGGCAGCACATAGCCATGGCTTCAGGAAAAGAACCCCCACTACCACTCCCAAACAACTACTCATTAAAATGATTGATTTTTAAAATGTGCTAAAGAAGAAGATTCGAAAGCCAAGGCTTTGGTACATAATAAAGGAGTAAAGAAGGGTGATTTTTGAGGGTCTATTAATAATATTTTCTTTTAAACTGGCTTGTATTTTTATTGCCAGCATGTCCTGGCAGAGTTTTAAGGTATCTGCTGGTATGTGTGATGCACCAATGACCAAATGTTTTTCATTTATTATTATTACGATTACATTGCTCCCACAGACCACAGGATGTTGGAATTACTCTAGTTCAAAAGTGGGGAAGCTAATGCAAGCTTTGCAGGCTCGGTTTCCAGCCCTGGTGCTGACTAGCCTAGGACTAGTGGGACCTGACACAACTAACTTTCCTTATATGGCATAACCAGCACTTATTGGTAAAAGTTAATTTGTTTGATAGTAATGCCAAAAAATTGTTTGACAGTAATGCCACACAACCTAGCTTTCAACTATCAAACCTTCATCTGGTTGCTTTAATGGGAAGTATCCAACACTGTTATTTCTTTCACATTCACACTCCTCTGAAACTGCACTTTTCTAGAGCTGATTCATTCTTTCAGTCTCTACATTGATAATCTGTAACTTACAGAATTGAATACAAAATTCTGCATCCTCATAAATATCCTCATTTATCTAAAGGTATATTCAGCTCTTGGCAGAAGAGGGAGGTGCTGCAGTGATTGACAGGAGGCATATGCAGCCAATCAGCTGTCAGTCGCTGCACTGATTGGATGGGCCTCCTGTCAATCTCAGCGGGAGAACCGCTCAGCTAGGCTGTTGGCTGGCTGCAAAAAAATTAAATCTTCCAGTCACTAGTGTGTGTCCGATCCATCTCATCAGAGTATGACATCTGACTACATCATTGTATAGCATTAATACAGTAATAAAAGCTCTACATAGCTTTCATTACTTTATTATTGCTGTGCTAGCTAGTTATAATTAAGTCAGACAAATTAATTTTGCCCAGGAAATCGGCAGCTTGGGTCTAAACATCAAGAACATATCAGTCAATGGTCCACAATATAAAATCTTGTTGGTTTTGATGTTCTGCTAACCTCGCATCCTTCATTGCTTCATTCTTCTAGAGATCCCTAGTGATTTACTATCTTGTTGTCCCTTTAACCAAACACTAGCGTCCATGCTAACTACCTCCTCACTACACACTATTATTAACCAACATATGATGAAGTGGAATCCACCCTGTGCATACTGGTTGGTCACTTAGGGCCATATTCAGAGATACATTTTTGCAGGGAGTTCCGTGCGTATTTTTACGATCTGATGAACTGCGCATGTGTAGTAATTAAATTTATGCTATCTACGTTGATTTTATGCACAGAAATCACGGACACGGACCCCTAGGATTCTCCCTCTAAACTCCAAAGATTACACCCCCACACCTCTAATTTGAACTGTAGACAATGTGACCAGAGAGGTTACTTCTTTTATATCTGGTGGCACTCTCTCTCTCTCTCTTGTATGGTATGCGCATGCCAGATGTTACGCCACGGAACTCTCAGCTTCGTATCAACAGCGTAACTTCGAACGAAGGGGCGTGACATCCATACGACACCCGTAATTACACTTTTTAGGTTGGGTGAGGCGTTTAAATCGTACAGTATGGGCGTACTTAGGCACTTACGTACGTAAATCCGTAAGCAGGCAAGCTTAAGATGGCAAAAGTGCGTGCAGCTTAGGGGAGTGTATAGTAAATACGCTACGCCTTGAATGGTAATGGAAACATAGGGTTGGATACGGCCCGTAGTGTGTAGAGCCCTTATAAATTAATTCCCAAAGCGTCAAAACATAGGGAGAGAATATGAAATAAATAAAGCCTAATTAATATTCAGACAATCACAATGTGAATTAGCAAAAAACAATGATTTTTGTATGAAAGATACTTTTACTTCATGTATTAAAAATATATCAACACCAAACATAAAACATGAGAACAAGCAGCAATCATTCAGATAAAACAATCCCCTACCCAGATGGATGGAAAACAAGTTCCCGGGAAACCACTGCTAGGTCGTCCAGATAGCGGGAAGGTGGAAGAACCGTGGGTAGTAGAAGGCACTCCGGAGGGAGAGATGTCTGTGTTGGCGCTTAGAGACCGGATCACTTGACATATTTCAGGAGCACTGCCCTTTCTTTAAAGTCTTTTCTAGAAGACATAGAGATATAGACATTTGGCGATAGATAGATAGATAGATAGATAGATAGATAGATAGATAGATAGATAGATAGATAGATAGCTATTTTTAAATGTACCTATGTTCTTGAATACTGCCCACTCTATGCAACTGATGTGAAAGCTGGTATGTCCTTGTGCTTGCTTTCAGTCATTTGCCTAATGTGCAAGGTTATATATGTTCTATGTATGTCCTGTTTTTCCCCACTGTATGGTGTTAGAGTAGCGCATCTTTCTACATTTATAGATGTTGGTTTTTCTGATGTTTTACTCCTTTTATACCGAAACAACTAACAACAAACAGTACCTTGTCATGGTGCTTACATCAAAGAGGGGAGTATACTGTAAAAATAAATGTTATAAATATTTACAATTTAATTACCATTAAACAATATAATACTATATATTTACATATTTATTTGTATCAATACCACTGAATACTCAAGCATCAACAATATTTCCATAAGACCTAATAATAGAGAATAATCCTGTACTTGCACCCATAGGGAGAACACTGGGCCCGGATGGAGGGGCTGAATGCTGTATTTGGAAAAAATAGAAGGAAGGGGGAACAAAACAAAAATCACATCGTAGAAAGAGCCAAACTTATGATCACTTCTTTTATACTTTACTCTGGTTCAGGCCCTATGTGACCTGACACCTATTTTCTATTTAAGCAGCAGGGGGCACCATACGCCTTAATGTGCAACATGGAAACAGCGTTCGATTTTTCAGATTCGTTATCTCTTTCCAGCTGTTACATAGCAATAACCAGGACTTCTGGTAAGCATTCAGTGACTATACTGTGCAGCATAGGAGCAATAGACTCTGCAAAGAAATCAGTATTTTGCACCCTTCAAAGTCATAGATCCGGGTCCAGACTTCCAATTTTACTTTCACTTCAATGGGATCCAGATTGTGGATGTTTTGTGAGGAATGACATGTTTGACTGAGGAGCTGGGTACAGGAAGTGGCCTGATAAACGGAGTGATTTCCCAACTGGAAAAGGTCCTGATATCAGCGCCACTCACCTCTCCTGCTGGGCCTCCTATCAATCTTAACAGAAGACCTGCTTGCGCATGTAGCTTATTGATTGGCTGCTTAAAAAAAAAAGTCTTGTCATCCTTGCGCATTATGGTGTAGCACTGCAAACATCAGCATGCCCTATTATCTTATATGGAGGCTACAGTACAGAAAACAATCTGAATGTGAATATGGTCCTTTATTTCCATTACTGAGATTTACTTCATCAAAACACTCATAATTATTATTGTCATCCAAACATCGCTTTCATTAACCTTCTCCAACATGCAACTGTACTAATTAATCTACAATACTAATTATCCCAGACAGAACCGCACCAAGGGTGTCAACATCCCAGGCCCTGCGTCATAGGAAGACCCTGCCAGCTTGATTCACAGCCTGCTTTATATTATTAGTGCGCCAGGGCTCTGTGTATATAAGGGTGCTGAAGAGTAGTATTGGCAGGGGTTTGCCATAACCGCTATTCACACTCACAGATATGATATGGTGTGGGTCCCCGCTGAGAACGGTGTTCCAAATGGTAAGTAAAAAAATCTAACCTCAACCCTTTCCCTAATCCTTATCCTAACTGTCCCCTTCCATGACCATAACCCTCCCTTCCCTGCAGCCTAACCCTAAGACTCTCCTCCCCACAGCCTAACCCTAAGACTCTCCTCCCCGCAGCCTAACCCTAAGACTCTCCTCCCCACAGCCTAACCCTAAGACTCCCTTCCCCACAGCCTGATCCTAACCCTAATCCTCCCTTCTCCCGAGCCTAAACCTAACCCTCCCCCTAACCCTAAATGTCTGCAGGGGGTCTGACGGGTGGCGCTTCCAAAAATGAATGGGTGACAGACTTTTGACTGTCTGTACTTCTAAAAGACAGGGGACTCCCACCGTCTCTGAGCGACCCCGCCACTACTACGTCCCGGCAACTTATATATACATAGACAGAGCCTTGACGCACTATTATTATACAGTAGCAGGTGGCTATTCTGTGAATGAAGCTGACAACTGTCTACTGAAGCTATTTATAAATGCTGCTGAGTGCTGAGCACTGTCTTTAAACCACCGACCTGCAGCTGCTTAGAGCTAGTCAGCAGCAGGCAATAGGCACATGCGCAGCTCAGGCGTTGAAAGGAGAAGGCTTTGCCCCAGGCCCATTCACCGCTAAGGGCGGCCTTTATCCAGGATTCAGCTACAACAACAAATTATCATTATAATGATATTTTGTATACTTTTTAATTCAGTCCAAATACATTGAATATATAAGCTCCATCTATCATTTAGATTCTGAATGCATAAATCTATAACGGATCCTTTAGAAGGTGCATACATTACTCTATTTACATGTTGTGACCTGTTGTCCATTTATTGTTATTATAGGTTTATTTATTGACGTGCACCGATAACTTTGTTATACAGTTTATATATATTCTCTACTATTCACTTTTTGACAACTTAATTTCATTTTGTAAGAGATAAATACGAATATGAAATGAACACTAGGTCTTTAATCACAGCTGGTGTTTAAGTAAAACAATCCCAAATCCATGTGCTGTAAATACACCTTACTCTATGAAAAAACCCTCTCGTGGAAGAAACGCGTCAGTAGAATACAGCAAAGTTTTATATACCCTCCATTGATTTTCATCACCATTACAACATCAAATTTACTTATCCTCTCCTGCTATCATCAACTAGTACAAGCAACATCAGCTACTCTACATTATCTAGCAGCCGTATTGTTTCTTTACTACATATTGGCGTTGCCTCTATTGGACACGTGCGCCAGAGCCCATAGGCTCATAGAAAGCAGAGACTCTTCGGGCCCAATTCAATTAGCTAAAAATCGTTCGCCAGCGTATTTTTAACGCAATTTTTTTTAAAATTACGGCCGATATTTTTTTTTACTATTCAATTTTTTTTTGCGTTAAAAATACGCCGGTTTTTTAACTATATTGTTAATTAAAAATCCACCCCTATGAGAGGTGCGGATTTTTAACGCTGCCCTATCTTGTGCCCCAACAGGGCATGCTGATGCTTGTAGAACTACAAACATCAGCATGCCCATGGATGCCGCATGCCCTGCCAGACAGGGACCGCTGCGCAGGTGCCTAGGTAAAAAAAAAAAAAACCTTCTCTGAACGTCGTAAATCACCTTCTGCTAGCAGGAAGTACCCGGTGCTAATGACAGGTTATTAGCAAGTCTGAAATATCGTGAGAACGTTATTTCAGACACTGGCCAATAAACCTTTCATTATCGCCGGGTACTTCCTGCTAGCAGGAGGTGATTTGCGACGTTCAGAGAAGGTTTTTTTTTTTCTCCGTTAAATTCTTCTCCGCCAGCTGTTCAACCGCGCAGCGGTAAAAAAAATAATTGAATATGCGAATTTTTACCGTTCAATTGCCGGCGAAGGTGTTTTTTCCGACGCAATCTTTTTTAAAATATCGCCGGCAATTGAATCGGGCCCTGCGACTACACTCCTGGGGCAGCTAAAATTACTTCACCGCATTACAAATCCTGGTGAGAATGGGCTACACGCATAGAAAGTGGCTAAACAACACACATCCAGACGAACTAAAAGCGCTGGCAGCCAATAACTACTACCGTGTGAGCTATTGATCCTCAAGGAACATGAGTATTATCTCCGTCCATACCATAGACTTTATGCCAGCTGTCTCCACTGCCTCGGTTATTTCTTGCAACAACATTGTGAGTTCTTATACAACATGCTTATTTCAAGTTACACGGCTGCTTACTATTGACTACTATTGTATTACCCTGAGAGGTCCTATCCAATATACGTTTTAACAGCTAAACTCCAATGCATATGTCTGCTACTCCCTATTGGAATCTGTATACATCTAACCCTCATTGCGACCATCACTATTAGATGTGCCAGTTGGCCTAGGATTGTGTATATGGCAGCAAATCTTTTTCATGTGTACACCAAAGATCAGGAATTTCTCAATTCAATAACTATCCTTTTAGGTGACATCATCTTGTTCACGTGCACGGACTTTATTCTGTTCTAAACCATCATCTATCAGCATATTAACTGTGAATACACCCTATATTGAAGATATATGGTGACTTGTTTGATTGTTATTTAAGTGCAAGTATATGTACATCTGCGGAGGAGATTTTTATACCTTATTTCAGGTTTCTTATATTAATTACCTTTTTTTTAAATAAATGTATAATGATTAAATGATCAGCGCTCTGATTTCTAGATATTTACTCCCACCCCAGAGCTGCCACATAATAAATGACATCGACATCTCTATTTTTCACTCTCCAAGCACCTCTTGTTTTGAGAATCATATTCTCATTATATGTTTATACATTATATTGTATTTTACTGAGTGTTTACATCCCTCCATGTTTTATATATCTTATTATTGTTAGGCAGGACCGTTGCCATAAATTTGGGGCCAGGGACACAGCTGCGGCACTCTAACCCCTATGTGACATTACCCATGTGCAGCTCTCCTACAGCATCGGCTAATATCGGAACATCAGTGCTTCAAATAACATTTCTCAATGATATCTCACAAGTGGACAATACAGGAGTTTCAGTGGCTCCAGTTGACCCCTGATAATCTGAATTGACTGCTTCAAAGGCAGCAATTATAAAAATAAAAAAAAAATAAAAAAGAAAGGTCCTTTAGTAAATTATTAAGGGTAAAAACCAAAGTTCCACGTCAGTGAACTATATGCATGCTGAGTCTCCACTGAAGAATAAAAGGAAAGGAAGAAACCAGAAGTAGTACTGAGAAGGTTTACTGAGGATCCCCCTGTGACATGCTGGCTACACTCATGTCTCTTTGCATACTTTCATTTTGAACTAAAGCACTGTCTTTGGTGTTGTCTTTTATTTTTGTCAGTAGTTGCCTTTTTTTATAAGAGAAAAATAAAAAATAAATGTTTTGATGGGTTGTTGTACATACATGATATAAAGAAACATTTTCTAGGTTTGTAAAACAACATTAATGAATGACAAAGGTATGTTGCACTAAACGGATTCCATCCTCTTGAGTTGTGTTCTCTTTCTCCTCTCTAGAGTTGCAGTCCTTGACAGGGTCTACGAGGTCTGGCTCCAGATTCCCAATTAGTAACTGGTGATAAAAAAACACACGTACATGGGGGCCATTGTCTGGCGCTGAAGGGAGATGGACATATTCTCCAGGAGCTCTGTTCCCAATAAACATATTAAAATGTTCCAAAACTGATTAAAATGGTCCAAAATCCATTCTGTGGGGCATCGCTCCATCCTGTCCTCCTTCAACTTGTCACTCTTTCTATAGGATAGAGCGCTCTTTACTAATCCAGAATCCAAGAAAAACTCCTGTCTGAGGCCTCCATCCGGCGCAGTGGCACCCAGTAATCCCCATCTGCTCATTAGATCCGCGAGTCCAGCAGAACAGCACATGACAAGATTGGGAAATCCTCTCCAGAGGTGGAGATGAGACCCTCTACCTGCCTATGCAGTTCAGCGATACCCTTCTTTATTGTGGCTGTTCTCCTGTACTCTCCCACTTAACATTTGATTCTTAAGCAATGAATAGTTCTCTCTGCCGCCAATATGCACCTGATTCACAGATCAGAATGAGTTAGGTGCGTCTCAAGTGTTGACCTACTGCATGCAATACACAAATGTGAAAGTCTAGATCTTATACTGGCATTCGATGTGTAAAAAACTTTGACCGCATATCCCAGTAACTGCCTCTGTGATTTGTGTCACCTTTTCATCTTTCAGTATTACTAATGGTACAAGGCAGAGCTGCCCCAACATAGAAACATAGAAAGTGATGACAGATAAGATGGTTGGCCATCCAGTCTGCCCATTTGTTTATTCAAAACTATACTGACCCTAGACCAGTGTTGGCTAACCTGTGACACTCCAGGTGTTGTGAAACTACATTTCCCATCATGCTTTGTCAGGTATCCGCTATGCTTTTGCAGTTAAGGCATGCTGGAACTCGTAGTTTCACAACACCTGGAGTGTCACAGGTTAGCCAACACTGCTCTATGTATTTGGAGGGAAGTTTTCTAATATTATTACCTAACACACAAGTTTAAACATTACAGTAGTTCCCCTTTAAAAAAAAACTTCTGGTGTCATAAATCATCTTCTTCCTTCCTCTTAAGCTAAAATACCTTATAAAAAGGGAAATATGACACCGAATAATTATGGCATGCTTGCAGGCCTTGTATATTTCACCTCCATTCATAAAATATAGGCTTTCAGTGCATGACCGCCCATCTGGTTCTCCCGTGAGAGACGCTTTCTAATGAAATAACTTTTACAATTCATACATATAAATTAATATAGGGTTTAATAAAACTCTGACATGAAAATAGATCAAAGGTTGTCAATTACTGAGCTCAGTCATAAATGTAAAAATAATGACAAATGTTTATTTATTCTTAAGTCACTACGAAGCTAGATGAACTAGTACTAAATTCAACATAGATTGCATACATTAAGGGCTGGATCCAGACTTAAGTATGCTTGAAATGAGTTACTCCTGGGCTAAACCATGTGGATTGCAGGGGGAATCACGTTAATTGTGTTCTTTGCATGCAGGGATATATCTTTGAATTGCTTACTGCACACAGATACTGACCAGCTTTACTATCACACTGTTATTTATCACCTATCATCTCTAATACTATTATATTATTACACAGATACTGACCAGCTTTACTATCACACTGTTATTTATCACCTATCATCTCTAATACTATTATATTATTACACAGATACTGACCAGCTTTACTATCACACTGTTATTTATCACCTATCATCTCTAATACTATTATATTATTACACAGATACTGACCAGCTTTACTATCACACTGTTATTTATCACCTATCATCTCTAATACTATTATATTATTACACAGATACTGACCAGCTTTACTATCACACTGTTATTTATCACCTATCATCTCTAATACTATTATATTATTACACAGATACTGACCAGCTTTACTATCACACTGTTATTTATCACCTATCATCTCTAATACTATTATATTATTACACAGATACTGACCAGCTTTACTATCACACTGTTATTTATCACCTATCATCTCTAATACTATTATATTATTACACAGATACTGACCAGCTTTACTATCACACTGTTATTTATCACCTATCATCTCTAATACTATTATATTATTACACAGATACTGACCAGCTTTACTATCACACTGTTATTTATCACCTATCATCTCTAATACTATTATATTATTACACAGATACTGACCAGCGTTACTATCACACTGTTATTTATCACCTCTCATCTCTAATACTATTATATTATTATATTATTACACAGATACTGACCAGCTTTACTATCACACTGTTATTTATCACCTCTCATCTCTACATCACCTCTCAACTCTAATACTGTTTGCAACAGATGAAATATGACTCCCCTGCAATCAACATGGTTTAGCCCAGGAGTAACTAAGTTCATGCACTTAACAAGGTCTGGATCCAGC
>WWET01000160.1:36733-48588 GCA_011038615.1 Limnodynastes dumerilii | reverse complement strand
CTTCAGTGTGTGCCTTTGCTGCTCTGATAACCTTTTTAACCATCTTCTGCTTTGTAAAATACACCTCCCTGTCATCATTACTCTGAGATTGCTTATAATTCCGAAAGGCCATCTTTTTTGTTTGCTTTCACTGTAGTTGCTACCTCTTTTGTAAACCACATTGGCTTTTTTTTCTGGGATGTTTTCTAAACATTCTTATTCAAAGGTCTGTTGCTGTTAATAATGCATTTTTAAAATGTCCCCACTGCTCCTGTACTCCTTTCATGTGCCTCCACTCTGCCAAAGGATCACTTACACATTTCCCCATTTCCACAAAATCTGCCTTCCTAAGGTCTAGCACCCTCGTCTTTTTGTGGCACGTTTCTTTCTCATCCCTGCGGCACTGTATTAGCTGCCGCGGCCCCGCATGGGGTCTTTATTTCCCGGACACTGTATTGTCACATACACAGTGGCGGACTGCTGCGTCCAGGCACTGTGTATGTGTTGCTATGGAAACACAGCGCCGTTTTCAGCGAGAAATCGGCGCTGTGTTGTACTAGAACTAGATAACTTTGGGATTTGCCGTTCATTTCTGTTAATCTCCTAGAAAAAACTTTGAGTTGTACATGTAAGGTTTGTAGTTTCAGCATAGTATCTGATATATGTGGTTTGGGCAGAGCATCCGTTATTTTGTGGCTTGTGGTTTGATCATGGCATGCTTTAACCTGTTGTGATGCAGGTAGGGATGTAATTGACACTGCAGCAATTGTAGTTTTTACACTGATACAGCCAGAAGATTAATGTCGGCTTGTTTAATAAATATTTTTATATAGATCCGTTAATGTTAGGGAAAGGTTAGGGTTAGGCTGCAGGGTGGGTTAAGGTTAGGCTGCGGAAAGGGGAAGGTTAAAGGATGGTTAAGGTTATTTTGTGGGAGCGGGATAGTTAGGGTTAGGATGAAAACTTACCTATTGGCGTTGGAATCTTTAGAGCCCCAGGAGTCACAGGTCCAAAACTGCCAGTAATTGCCGGCAGTCAGCGCTGCCCAGCTGTAAGATGATCTATCACAGTGTTTCTCAACCTTGGTCCTCAGGGACCCCTAACAGTCCATATTTTCTAGGTTTCCTTTACTATTTACTATCATTAGCGCTTTTAGCGCTAATGATAGCAACCAGGCTTGCTGCACCTCGCAGAAGCCTAGCAGGACCGCGGGGAGTATTTATTAATACTTACCCCTCTGGCGAGGTCCCACGACGGCCAGCGAGCCTTTCACTGACATCGTTGGGCTATGGAGTCCCGGCGCATGCGCAGTAGATGACTTTTGGGACTTTGAAAAATTCAAGTCTCAAAAGGCTAAATCACTGCTCATGCGCCGGGATCAGAGCCAGACGCGTGCCCGGACAGGTAAGTTTAAGAGCTTAGGTCTTTTATTTTGTTGTATTTTTTTCAAGTTTAATAGGTTTAATACTTAGCTTTAAATGGGCTTTTTTTAGTGGACTGTATTCCAGTGGTCTCCCGACATGTACCCCCCTCTCCCTCCCCCTAATAACAGCTATTAGGGGGAGGAAAAGGGGTTTACATGGGGAGACCGCTGGAATACTTACCCTAACTCCATCTTCATATGGCGTTCTTTAACGTGTCGGCACGGATTGTTAAAATCCGCACTGACACTTTGTAAATACCGGCCCGCATTCATTAGAGCAGGCCGGCGATCGGGAGGGTTAATGCGATCGTCGCCATGGTTTCCATGGCGATGATAGCATTATAAATAAGGAACTCTTTGTTTCATATGATAAAGCCCGTTTTCACATGAAAACGGGCTGTATCATATGAAAATGATGTTTGTAAATAGAGCCCATAATGAGTACCAACTGTGGAGCTTTTAAAATGTTAGTAATGAACACACCTGTGCTCCAGCAGTGACACCTGGAAAACATGCACTGTTAGGGGGTCCCTGAGGACCAAGGTTGAGAAACACTGATCTATCAGAATACAGATCATCCAAATGGCGAACCACACCCAGGCAGTGTTTATTACCTGGAGAAATGCTTTCTGGGGAAGTGTAATAGTGGAATACACTCCACTAATTTCTTCTTGCTTCCTGTATAGATACGAGGAGAAATGCACATCTACAGTAATAGATAGGAAGCTGGACACGTCTACCTAGGGAAATGAATACATCCAGTGTGTTATATGGCTGTATTTCAGGAATGATGGGCTAAAGGATTAGGGACCGGATTCAGAGCTACGCATCCGTGTGAAATTCACATGAATGCGAAGCTATTTAGTGCTTTTGCGCATGTGCAAAAGGCGCAAGGAAGTCGGATTGCTGGCGAAGTTTATGGTATCCGCCAGCATCCGACTCCGACTGAAAAGGGGGGTGTGCCAGGATATTTAAATGAGAAAAGCTCTGCTTTTCTCATTTAAATATTCCCTGCACACGAGTCCGCTGCATAACTGAGAGGAAGTGTAGTCACATCAATATCACCGTATCAAGCACGACCAGCGTCTTGGAAAGGCTCAGACAGTCAGATAGAATATACCGATGCACGAGGACCCACTCCACTTCTCAGACCCATGCACCTACGCATTTCGTCGTTAAGTTTTCGTCAGGGAGATAACATATAGGGGAATGTACACTCATTTATAGTGCTCTGCTTTCATGCAGGCACCAATCTTAATGATGAAACGCGTAGGGGCGTGGGTCTGAGAAGTCGAGTGGGTCTGAGAAGTCGAGTGGGTCCTCGTGCATCGGTATACTCTATCTACTGTCTGAGCCTTTCCAGGATGCGGCTCGTGCTTGATACAGTGATATTGATGTGACTACACTAGAACCAAGCTAATACTCCTGGCTGTCCAATTATTACCAGTAATGAATGTATTATGGAATTACCATCATATATAAGGGATACGATGGATCTCCTCAGTAGAATCAATGATATCACAGTCACAGGTGACACATTGCTGTCACCTGTGACGTAGAATCATTGTACGCAAGTAGTAATCATAAGACAGGCATCAAAGCAGTCAAATATTTTTAACAAACCAGTGACATCTTGAATTTTAATAACTTCTTAGTTGATCTCTTAACTTTTGTACTAACTAAAAATGTCTTCATTTTTGAAGAGAATTTTTATTTACAAATTTGTGATACGTTTATGGGGACAGCTTGCGCTCCCACCTACACCAATTTATATCTTGGCTGGTTGGAGCATGAGCATGTCTTTTCCGGAGCACATGACGACTTTACCCATCATATCCTCATGTGTCTCCAGTAGGTTGACGACATTTTTCTGCTTTGGCAGGGTGACCATCATACATTATATGAATTTATTAACATTCTGAACTTGAACAATATCAATCTCAAACTCACGTTGGAATACAGCAAAATTTCTAGCAATTTTTTGGATGTGACTATCTCTGTTGGCAATGATAGGAATTTAACCATGGACCTGTTTAGAAAACATACAGTGACAAATAGTGTATTACACAGCAGGAGTCTTCATCCTCCTATGACTATTAAGGGAATTCCAATTGGAGAATATCTCCGAATACACAGGAATTGCTCCACCTTAGAAGCCTTCATACATGGGACCAATGAGCTGAGAATGAGACTTAAAGCCAGGGGCTACAGTCACTGGTCCCTATCTAAGGCTTATCACAATGCATTATACCAGAATAGAGATAGTCTCATAATTCTTAAACCCAAGAGATCCTCTAACAAGGAAATTATTCGGTTGTTGGCACATTCTGCGCAGAATCACAGTTTATCACTAAAATTCTTGATCGTCATGTACATGTATTAAGATGCGAGCTTGATTTGTAAAAAAAAAAAAATAATAAAATAAATGACAAAACCACATCATTATGAGTTGGCACACACCGAGTAACCTATTTTGGTTCCAAGCCACTTGTCTTTCTCTTTAAAAAAATAATATTGTCTGAGGGGATCCCACACATGCGGAAAATGTAAGGCCTGTCAATACATAATCCCGGCTACCAAGTTTTCGGACAGATTAAACATATTGTGCAACATCAAAGAATACATCAACTGTGATTTCATGGGCATAATCTATTGTTTGATATGCCCATGTGGCCTCAAATATATTAGCAAGACTACCAGAAAATTAAAACTTAGGATTCTTGAACATATTGGGCCGTATCCAGACCTATGCTGGCTGCGCCAGCCAGCAGTGTAAGATCGGCTTAAAAGCCAATCTGCGCATGTGACGGGCAGATGTTGCCCGGCATTGCTACGGAAACGCCCGATCGTGGATCAGGCTTCTGTAGCTTCAGCCTAGTAACGCTGGAGGTTAGCGCAGGAAGTGGGGGGGAGGGAGGGTAATGAGGCTGGGAGGGCGTGGTTAGCGGACTAATGCCGCCGTCCCAGCGTAATTACACTCCCTTACGCCGGCTGAACTTAGAGTAGCGTTCAGCCGGCGTAACCCAGTGTAATTACGATCTGGTAGGGGGAGTGTAACGCTGTTACGCTGAGTGTTAGTATGCTCAGCACAACAGCGTTACTCTGGATCAGGCCCTATGGTCCTTACTAAAGCACAGCGTATCGGCATTCACTTTCCCCGACACTCCCCCTGTGCGGGCATATGGCCCCTTCCTTACGCCGGCTGAAGGCTACCCTAACTTCAGCCGGCGTAAGGAAGGGGCATACGCTCGCACAGGAGCGTATGGCCGCTTAGCACGCCCCCCCACCCTCATTTACTTACCTCCCCCCTCCCACCAGCACTAACGTGAGCGTAGGGACGCTGGAGGATGTCCCCTCCAGCGTCCCTACGGCGCTACTATGGACGCCCGATCTATGATTGGGCGTTTCCATAGTGACGTCGGGCAACATTTGCCCGGCGCATGCGCATTACGGCTACAGCCGCCGTACTAGCGACGGCGGCCGTAGCTCTGGATCAGGCCCATGGTGAGCATGGAAGCACTTTTGCCTCACTGCACTGAGGTCATAAGTTTGATTACCGGACTTATCTGTGTGGTGGAGTTTGGATGCCTTCCCTGTGTCTGTATGGGTACCTCTGGGTGGCACATGTTCCTCCCACACACCAAAAACATGCTTTTAGGTGTGTGTGTGTTAGGTACCTTAGAACAGTGTTCCTTAACCTTTTCTCACCCTCGGCACACCTAAGCCTTTCCCAGAATTCCGCGGCACACCAAAATCAAAATTATACAAAAAAAAAGCAGGAATTACAAAGTACATTATTTATAACTAATTATAACTAATTTAACTATTTTAGCCAGTAGTACGTATCATGTGTTTGCAGCCATCCCAGTAGTCCCCATTCACGTATCTGCAGTCTCCCCAGTATCCCCTTATTTCCTTAAGGCAGGGCCTTCCAGTGCTTTTTGTCCTGTTGGAGGCATTGCACCATGGCACACATGGCAACATCCCGTGGCGCACTGGTGTGCCACGGCACACTGGTTGAGGAGCACTGCCTTAGAATTTAGCCCCAATGGGACAGGGACTGATGTGAATGTGAACTATTCCCTGTAAAGAGCTACATCTGATAGCGCTCTATAAAAAGCTGTTAATAAATAAATTGTACAGTACTTCAATTAGTACGATTTAGACATTCGGAGATGTAAAGGCAGGGTCAGAATTCCATTCCTAAGTGAGGCAGTGCCCTCTCCACTCGTGCACGCTATGGAACCTGTCAGCCCTACGCTGCTACTTCAGGATCCGGTACATTTTTTTTTCCATAAAAATATTTAAAAAAACATTGAACATTGATGTTTACAATTGCCAGGGTTTCTAAGCCAAATGGTCACAAACTGCTAAATTTCAGTTCTTGTAAGGCCATGCATGCACTGCTTACAGACACATGATAAAGGAATATAATAAATGCAAACATTTTAGGGTTTAAAATTGTGATGCTACCTCTGGTTGTGGAAAACCCTTTGCTTTATGTGCACTCTTAAGGCAATGGAGTGATTAATTGTAGGTACCGGCTAATAAGGTCAGCTGCACAAAGTGGAGGTTGCTCAAATCAATTTATAAGGTAATATGGAGCAGGTGCTGTAAGTTAAGGGTAATTTACACAAATACAAAAAGACACCCCAGCAATACCTAGAAACAAATTATAACTTTCTATCTTTAAAATAAAAGTCAGAGAATTTGTTACATACTGTACATCTGCAGATATATGATAACCCACCAGCCACTTACAAGGCTTCTTTATTTTGGTGGTCCTAACTCTAAAACTGTCAGAGTCCCAACTTAAGGTCATATATCATGTATTTTTAAATGGAGTGCTCACTTCCGGCAAAGGTTCCCAGAGAAGCCCTGTAAGCGACTAGTGGCTTATCATATATCTGCAGATGTATGTAATAAATTCTCTGACTATTATTTTAAAAATAGAAAGTTATAATTTGTTGCTGGGTAACTGCAAGAATGCTGGGGTGTCTTTTTGTATTTGTAATAATGTCAGCTGTACAGGAAGTATGTGTATGATGTAATGAGCAGGTGTGTCTTAGACATGGTTCAACAAGCATGTGACTTTTGCTCTTGGTAAATCAAACAATATGTCAAGAAAAATAAAGTAATTTCTATTTATACAGTCAATTAGTCATTGCTATTTTTAAAATCAACTACATTGTATAAATAGTTGGAGATTAGAGTGCAAGCTCTTGTAGCATACTGCAGGGTAGTACCAGTGAGGTAGTGCAGGATCAGACAAAGATGCCTTAGGCCCAGATTTCAGAGTTTCCTTAGAAACATGCACCTCTGTATTGCCCGTGCCAAAAAACGTGGGAAATGACCGAGGGTATAAATACGACCCAGTGAAAGTAGAACTGTCATTAGTGCCAGGATGTTTTGCGTCGTCCCACAATGGATTTATTTTGACAAAGACCCCCCCCCTCTCCTCTGGATCTCAGCCGAGCAGGTAAGTAGGTTTTTTATTCAGGGAATGATGTTGTAACAACATGTGCAGGTGCATCAACTCTGTTTATTTTATATTTATGTTTATTTTATACTTTGTTTGCAGTTAATGAAAACATAGTGCAATCTAGGTTAAATCTGACATTGGTGAAATGTCAGACACAAGTCTGAAGTGAGACGTGTATATCTGCCATTTGTATACAATAAGAATCCCCTTTTCCCACCAGATGCTTCCTAAACTTCCTTCCCCTTCTCCTCAGCAGTAATACAGGGGGAGGAGCTGGACACATCGCCCCAGCCTCATTATACTCTAGAGGATGTACTGATATTCTCACACGTACACACACTTTCATAATTACTGATATGTATAAGTGCTGATCATTTGCACAAGCCTATTGAGATTTTTTTAAGCTGAAGTTTGCATAACAACACCAGTCTGACTTATGTTTATTAGCTGCATGCAAATGAGAGGCTTTCTAAGAACACAAAAGCATGCATAGAACATGAAGACAGCTGTCATGAGACAGCCTCTTCAATAGAGAAACACTCATCACATCCACATTAGTGACTTCTCCCCTAAATCTTCCATGTGTGGCAATCTAATGTTCTTTTCCCCCACACAAGTAACCTGCACATCACTATGAATACCTTATAAAAGATAACAACACTCTATGATCACAGTGCTCAGGAAATGTAAAGCCATATGTTTCAATGCTTGCAAAGATATTTATTATTTATTTATTCATATATTAACAGGTTTTTATGTAGCACCATCAGAATGAAACTTGGTTAAGTACATTCGCTGAAAGGTGCTAAACTCATATGCTGGCAGTGTTTCCTCTGCTAGTGCCAACCCCACTGTTGTGTTACTATGGACAGTGGCGTGCACTGCAGCGTTCCTGTTTTCAAGATGTTCAGACTGGGGGCCAGATTTACTTAACTGCCGAAAAAGTGGAGATGTTGCCCATAGTAACCAGATTTTAGCTCTTACTTTCCTATTACATACTAGAGAATGTAAGCTAGAATCTGATTGGTTGCTAGGGGCAACATCTCCACTTTTCCTTTTCTGCAGTTTAGTAAATTTGGCCCTGGGACTTTATTATTTTGATATATAACTTGAATCAGCTTAAGTCTGGCTTACTTGCTCCTAGCAGGCTTTTGTTTGGAAAAACAGCTGTAACTTGCATAGGTCTATTATTGTAGGATCAAAAGGGCCACCACGATACATGTAATATGCTCACACACACCCTTATACAGTATATCTGGAGGAGACAGATGCTGTTTTTTTACTCTGAATATGGTCTGTTTCTCCTGCATAATCTCATTTCACAGAACATGTGCTTCCTGCAGGGACACTGCCTGATAAGTCACCTGGAGGCCAGTCCAGTCACAGTCACTCTCTTCTTCTGGTAATACCTACATATATACCTATCACTCAGCATCTGCACTGAGGAGATGTTTATTTTCCTGCTCATAATGCAGAAAGTATATTGATCTATTCTTTCTTCCCATATGAATGCTGCATCATTTGACATTTTTAGTGGTTGATACCAAAAAATAGGGAGTGTGTCACAATTTGCATACCCTCCAATTGTACCTATTTAACAGGCACAGTACCGTTTTTTTAATGGTCTGTACCGGCTTAAAGGGCTCTTGTACTAGATTCTGGCCCAGCAGTTCCCTCCCCCTATACTCACCTTCCCGTCCTGCGGCATCTGATCATTATAGCAGTGATGTGGGGACAGACTCCTACAGCTCTGCTATAGTGACAAGACCCTTTTCTGTGAGTTCTTAGCTCATGATAAGGTGTAAAATGAGATTTTACAGCTTATCATACATGCAAATGAGAGCAGAGTAAAGCCACACACCCTTCACAGACACGCCCCCCAGGTGTACCGATTTTCCATAAAAAAATGTTGGAGGGTATGAGTTTGTGAAGAAGATGCAGAATGATTAAATCTTACCTGGGAAAGTATGGTAACCTGCATAAACAATCTAAAAGAATATAGACTGGATTACACAGTATCAAATATAGAAGTATAGAATATTAAGGCAAATGCTGTTAAACACTTGCATTATCACTTATAATACAATTGTAGCAGCATTAGAACCGAGGGAATAATTTTATGACTTGGGGGTGCAGAATGGATGCGTAAGAAAAGACAGAATACAATGATAATTGGAAAACTGTTTTATAAAAAACACAGTGTATGGAGTAAAGTGGGGTGTACACTGCTCAAATCCTGGGCAGATCTCCAGACTATGCAATCATGATTAGATTACATTATTGGTCAGAAGCATTACTGAACCATTGTCAGTAACAAATCAGTCCAACATCCACACTACACAATTATTATTAATAGCAAAATATGAACCATCAACAGATGTTCTGATATATTCAACAGTATTCAAGCAATCTTGAAGTGACACAATATAGGACTTATTTTCAAGATATAAAGGACTTTATATTGCTGGATAAATAGATCTGCTAAAGACTGTGATCTGACATATGCTGAAAAATCTAATGAAAAGATCATATTTTTTGCAACAGATTACCTGTCTTGCCTACACACTGAAAGATAATTCATAAGAATGGGCTGTTAATCTGTTCTTTTTCCAGATTATCTCCGAGGTGGGATAGGTGCAAGACCCTTGACCTTGTGCCTATTTCAAATATTCTTGCAATCGTGACCAGCTTTATTATCACAGTTATTTAAACTTGGGCTAAGAAATTCCACCTTTCAATTCTAATACTGGACCAGATCCTAAGTTAATAACATGAGCCCACTTGCACATGCAAAATGCATAAGTGGGCTCTATGGATTGGAGGGTGCCACATGTGCAAGGGCTGGATGTGTCCACACTCACAGAGTGAATGGCTGGCAACTCTGTGGGGAGAAGGGCACCGTCCACCTATACCACATGATCACAGCCTCTTGTCTGTGTGACTGTGGAGCTGCTCAGAGGAGATATCTGAGAGAGAGAGATGAGAGAGAGAGAGAGAGATGAGAGAGAGAGAGAGAGAGACCTCCAACATGACCCATTCCATTAGGTACAACTTAATCCACCTGTCACACTCACCTTTTTTAATGAATTAACTAACATTAAAAAAAATGACTTGCCTCTTCAACAAACATGTTTACTATAGTAACTGACAGTTGGAAACTGTGGAGCAAATTATTTTGTACCTAATGGAATGGGTCATGTTAAAAGGTATGCTACGGGCAGTGCTTTTTTTTGTCATAGAATGCACTGGAATGGAGCACCTTTTTTCGATGGCTTTTCCAAGTTTTAAAACTTTCTGCGCCAAATTCATTAAAGCGGTGCATTTGGGCTGTTTGTGTGTCAAGTCCGATGCTTGCGTACTTTGTCCCCACTGGTTGTGATGGCACTACTCAGCTTGTGGCGCTGCTCGGCTTGTGATTGGTCGCGTATGAGTTGATGTGAGTTCCGGCACCTTTTTTTTTACAAAAAAAGCACTGGCTACAGGCAGGACCCTGACTAGGGGTGTGCGATAGGAGCTGTTGCCCAAGCAGGGGAAGGGGGGGCCCCCCGTCTTCTTCCCAACCCCATCTATATCTATACAAACGGTAACGGTCTCCACCAGCCTACCGTTCCCAACAGTGGGCGGACATCACGCAGGGATGTCAGGCTTGCGTGCACTGCGCAGCCTCACGCTCTGCAAACAGAAGCAGAGCATGAGGCTGAGCAGTGCACTGTTGGGCATGGTAGGCTGCTGGAGACCATCACCGTGTGTATAGATATGGATGGGGTTGAGAAGAAGAAGAGGGGGGCCTGTCTGGGGAGGGGGGCCCGTCTGGGAAGGGGGGGCCCGTCTGGGGGGTCTGCACATGGGCCCCTTTATTTCTAAAAACGCCCCTGTATACCGCACCCTTGTGTGATGATGGGAAGAGTGAGAGATTCCCATATTCCCATTCCCACAGTGGAGGAGAAGACAGCTAACTGATTCATCTGGTAAAGAGATGGAGGAAAGAGACCGGAGCTATTATCTGTTATAAAGCAAACAGTTCTAAGTATTAATAAGCTCCTGTCAGTCAGTTCTTGCACAGTGTAAACTTTTCCAGATTTTGCCCATAAAATATTTAAATATATTTTCCATACGTACTGTATTTTTTTATTAATTTTTTTCACACATGGAATTTGGCCTTAAGTCTTTCCAGTGCTGCGGCCGTGTCTTTTTAATACAAAGGACATTGTTCACAAAACTGTTTTCATTGTAACCGAGTTCTGAGAACTGCATAGTACAGCGCAAATATAGAACCCATCAGCGATGTTCACCTACTGTACAACAAAATGGAAAGTTCAGAGCTCCGTTTGGTGTCATTTCATTTTAAAAGGTCCATCAATCACCTATTAAAATCAAATTGATATACATAACACTATCAAGTTAATCATAAAAAAATCACTTTAGCCTTTTATGATACTCAATAATGTTATGATTCACCAGCTACATAACACATTCACCCGTCTCCTCTCCTGCTTGTGGGGATCAGTCAGAATTTAGTCATGTGTGGGAGGAACGTTACAGACAACTATTAGTCATAGTTGACAACTCTCCCTGAATATCAGGGAGACTCCCTGAAGATTGGGTGATCTCCCTGACTCCCTGAAGTGTTTGGTAATCTCCCTGATTCTAATTTCATCCATTGAGGTCTATGGAGATGACCAATTTCATGGAGGCCAAGATGTAATGAAAGAATCTTGTTAATCAGCTGCAGCGTCACTTTTAGCTTTTCTATAAAGATAGTAATGAAAGTATTCACTGACAATTTAATAATCAATAAATACTGACATTTTTATTGTAAAATAGTTTTCCTGGCAGTGCTAGATACACCTATGGGTGGAGCTATTCACAGGACACACCTCTTTGGCGCTACAGAACACACCCCTTTGGTGCAGCTTTGATAGTGCTCTCACAATCTCCCTGATATTCATTTGCAAAAGTAGGCAACCATGA
>WWET01000160.1:0-22224 GCA_011038615.1 Limnodynastes dumerilii | reverse complement strand
GCGTGGATAGAATGCATCACATTGTTCTTAGGTGATTTGTTAAATGTTAGAGTAACTATTACCAGGATTTAGAAAACAAATTTAAAATCATCCGTATTATGTGCACAACCTTTGCCTCCTGCCACAAGTAAATTCTGACATCTATCCATATAGGAACTGCAGACCAAAAAAAAAAGAGGGTTACAAGGACTGCGTGTATCACTGTGCTAACTGGTGTTAGAGAAGCTCAGTTATTTCTATAATCCCAGTGTCTGCTAATAAACATCCATGTAGTAGGCATGTGTTTTCTTATACCCCTTTCACATCACCACCCCGATATTTTCGCCAAAAACCCGGGTCTCAGCAAAATCCCGGGTATTTGGTGGTGATGTGAAAGGGGTACTTCCGGTCGACCCGGGAAAAAAGAAGGGTTTTTCCCGGGTGCTACCCGAAAAGGGTGGTGATATGAAAGGTCCAGAGTTATTTTCAACCCAGGTCTTTCACATTGCCTCCCGATTGGTGCAGTTTTGTCTACTGTTGCTATAGCAAGTATAGGGCATGCTGATGCTTGTAGTGCTACAAGCATCATCATGGCCAAGGATGGCAGGGCATGCTAACGTTTGGAGAACCACAAGTGCCAGCATGCCCTGTCATCCGTTGCAACAAAACACAAATAAATACCCCTCCTAGCTACTAAATAAAATAAAATAGAGGGCCAGCCCCCTACCATTAAAAAATACTTAACATTTAATGTCCCCCCTATAAATAAACAATGATTATTTAATACCTCAAATAATAAAAACAAAAATTACCAGTAATTATAAAATGCATAAAATAATTTAATAAAAAAATGGCATAAAAATGATAAGTAAAAAGAAGTACTCACCATCTTGATTAGGATCGCATCTTCCAAGCTTTTAATCTGTGGGGGAGGTCTTTGAAAAATAATGATTGCTATTGCTACATAAGCAGCAATGGAGTGAGATAAAAACAAGCCATACTTAAATTGTAGACAATAGACAATAACAAATATATATGTGTGTCATCCAGACAGTATTTCCTGTGTCAGTGACAACTAATCACTGATCAAGATCAAAGGAGGCAACTTATACATTTTGGCTTTGCTTTCGTTACCCTCCAACATGTGCCATGCATAGACATGGTTAGAGGTGAATTAAATATTGGGGATGATCAGTTACCCATAGTAACCACAAAGCTGCCCAAGTACGATGTAGTGTAGTGTATGCAGTGCTTGTGTAGGCAGCCAATAATAGGTAATACATGTTCTGCTAGGTGTGTGGCATGTAATAAAATATTATATACAAATAATAGACACCAGACATCCATTCTCATTGCCAAAATCCGCTCTCCATCTCCCAAAAGGGACATTTCAACGTCCGGTGAATGCAGACACAACAGATGACTGTGCCTCACGTGCTATTTTCCAAACATTGAACTGTCCGTACAGATACTAGTCAGATGGCAGTAGTATCCTTATAGATTTAACCATGCTTAAAAATAGGTGAAATAGGTGAATGGGGACAGGGCCGTAACTAGGGGTGTGCGACAGGGGCGGCCGTCCAGGACGCAATTCTTAAGGGGGCACCAGTAATTTCATATTTATGGTTAAATTGGCTTGGAATTCAGGGTCAGGGGCACCCTGTTTGCTTATTGCCCCTGGTGCTGAAATTTCTGGTTATGGCTCTGAATGGGGACTGTCCATCTCTTTAAGATGGCTTTTCTTGCTACAGTAACAATAGCTTTGTGTGTCTTTTTGCAATTCAAAAGTGAAATGAAAAACTGTAACCTTAACTCAGAATCTTCAGATTTTTGTACCTTAACACATTTGAATATTTAGATTTTAGACACACACACGCACGCACGCACGCACGCACGCACACACGCACAAACGTGTGATTGGCCTATTAAGGGTTCTAATGTACACTTCCTGTAACATCACCAAGCTCCACCTCTGGTAAAACACATAAACCAACCAGCAGTGTTACTCAATTCTTGTACTGGATCAGCTGCAACTCTGTACTTGTTGTTGCAACATTGCTGAAATGAACAGTGTCTGAGCATAATGTTTGATCTGCAAATAAATATAAAAATATTTGTTCATGATATAATTTTTCCCCATACTTGTTATCATGAACAAATATTTTATATATAGCCAAGTGTAAATCCCATTAGCCACCTGAGAAAACAATTTTCTTTCTTCCATAGATATATGAGAAGGAATGAATGAAGGAATGAAGGAAGGAAGGAAGGAAGGAAGGAAGGAAGGAAGGAAGGAAGGAATGCAATAATTAATCTATAGGGGAATGCTGTCCAACAGTTTTCAAATGCCATATATATTTATTTTTTTATAGTATTTGAGCACTAAAATGTTCAAAAACATGTTAGGATTAAATTTGTTCCCTGAAAAGGTTTTCACACAGAAGCATGGAAATTGCCTAGTGGTGTATAAGTGACTGAGTGTGATAGAATGACATGTTTATGATCAATCAGGCAATTATTGCTGAATATTTTATTCATTATTGAACTTGTCTCAATAAATGAATAGCCATACATGCTGCTACTGCATAACACAAATCTTTTCCTCTTAGGTGTAATCATGTACACCTGGAAATCAACTATAAAGGCCAGAATTACTACTGCGGGTTTGGAAAAGTGGAGATGTTGCCCATAGCAATCAATTAGATTCTAGCTGACATTCTCTAGTATGTAATAGGAAAGAGAGAGCTAGAATCTGATTGGTTGCTATGGGCAACATCTCCACTTTTCCAAACCCGCAGCTTAGTAAATCTGGCCCTAAATGTCCCAAAGAAAGCTCAGGATTTTTGCTTTACTTTCTATTGCATTTTACTATTACTATACTTTATCTTACTGTAGCACCGTAACAAAAGTAACATTCAAATCCTTAAAAAATACTGGACTGATAGATTTTAACTAAACTTTCTGTGGTAGCTAAAGCGCTTGTAAAAGCCCCTCTGACCTCTGAGACATTATTTGGCATGCCACGGGACTTAAATAATCTGCAGGCTTGGCATGTGGTACCTTCCTTTGCAACATCAGTTGGATCCCTCCCAAGCCGGCAGGGTCTGGAATCCACATGCCCAGAACTATTTTTCCATCCTGCTGAGGCTTGCCCTGGCTAAGCCACAGACTCGGGCGTGATGTCAAAGTTTATGACACTCCTAACCCTAGCTCAGCTACAGGGGTCACATGACGGACAACTACCATACAAAAAAGCAGCAAGTTCTAACTTGTCATGCTACGTTGAAAATGAATGAGGATATATGAGCTGTCACTTAAACCTGTGTTGATTAGGGGTTATTACTGGACATATTCTATAAACCGGAATAGAGGAAAAACATCAGTAGGAAACAATTAGGCTTAACACCTTATTTCTCTCAGGGCACAAAGCTGCTCTGCTGTAAAGGGTGTGAAAAGCATATTCCCTATCTATATGGATAAGGAGTAAAACAACTTAAGTGAGATAGGGCCTGATTCAGACCTTCGCCCATAATATGCCCTTGTGCGTAGCGTATTTGCGCCAGCGTACCTACGAAGCACTCCCCTCGGTCGTCCGTATTTATGCCGTTTTACGCCGACCAAATCCTACCCTAACTTTTCTGAGCGTAACCACGGGCGTCCGAAGCATGCATGCGTAGTTACAACGCTTAGTACGCCCATACTGTACGATTTACATGCCTCACCCCACCTCTGAAGCGGAATTACGGATGTCGTATGTCTGGCACGCTGGTGATCGTATGCTCGTAAGTACGTTCAGAGTTTCTGGTCGTAACATCTTCCTCGCGCATGCGCAGAACATGGTAGGTCTGGATCAGGCCTATAGAAACTAAGATAACTACATAAGTGAGATATCGATTTCAGCTTTTTTATTTATTTTTTATTTGTTACCATGTATCATTTCTTTCGGGTCTAAGAACTGGGGTAAAACATTGCTTTTAATGGGATGTTCCTTTAAACTAAATACAAATATCAATACGAAACATCCTATAAGCTACAATATTCATGCTTGTGATAACACCATAGTCTAGGCCTGACCAGTCATGGGGTAGATCCGGAACTAAGTACGCTAGCCGATGACGTAAAAACGCTGTTTTGTATGTACTGCGCATGTGCGCGGCAGATGTTACACCACGTGAGATGGTTATGCCACGTAAATCTGAACGTACGTACCAGCCTCATATCAACAGCGTAACTACGAATGAAGGGGCGTGACAACCATACGACACCTGTAATTACGCTTCGGAGGCAGTCTGGGCGTGCTTAGGCAGGTTTGTACGTGTAGCATATACGTACTTCAGTAAAGTTAAAGTAGGGTTCGGTAAACGTACGCACGAGCGAGAGGAGTGCCTAGGGGAGTGCATAGTAAATACGCTACATCTTCAAACGTTAAGGAAACCTAGCTCTGGATCTGGCCCATGGGCTGTAGCTCTAACTAAATGTAGTCTAGACCAGTGCTCCTCAACCAGTGTGCCACGGGATGTTGCCAAGTGTACCGCGGTGCAATGCCTCCAACAGGAGAAAAAAATAGCACTGGAAGACCTTGCAGATACATGAATGTGGAAGACTGGAGAGCTGGAGACACACGATTGGTTATACTGGAGAGGCTGCAGACACATGAATGGGAACTACTAGGGAGGCTGGAGACACATGATGGGGGCTACTGGGGAGGCTGCAGACACATGATGGGGGGCTAACATAGGTAAATTAGTTATAAGAAAAAAGTTATTAGTTGCGATTTTTTAATTTATCAAATAAAAAATAATGTGATATCTGTGTATGTACTTTGTAATTCCTGTGTTTTTTTTGTATATTTTGCTTTTGGTGTGCCGCAGAATTCTGGCAAGGGCTTAGGTGTGCCGCGCAATTCTGGGAAGGGCTTAGGTGTGCCGTGGGTGAGAAAAGGTTGAGGAGCACTGGTCTAGACCTCCATCCCAGTTCTGCAGCCCCTCTTCTCTGTACTTACTGCCCAACATTCTCTTATCATACTCAGTACTGTCTGCCTTATTGTTTCCTCCTGTCTAGCTTTCTCTCCCCAAAGCCAGAGTGGCTAGTGGGGGAAGGTTAAGAAATTCAACTTAGCTCATTGTCTTAAAAACTAGTTGAGCAACTTTAACCTTTACAAGTAACAGAAAAGCTGGAGATCTGACAACTTTCAAAGGCAACTGACCACTCAGTTTGTTTAAAGGAGTCAATTTTCACCAAACTTGCATTAACATTGCTCTGTGTGAGGCCAGAACTACTAAGCAGAATGATTAAAATCCCATGGGAATCAATTAGTTCTATGCTGCTTGGATTATCTGGTCTGACTGTTTGAATTTATAATAACCTGATGCTATCGCACATTTCTGTAATACAATATTATCATTTGTTACTTGTGATGCCCTATATAAAGCAAATTCTAGTGACATATGCTTCAACACTGACTTGAATATAGTCATTGGGCGTTTTAAGAAGTAAGGGGGCCCTTGTGCAGGATTTGCACATGCCCCCCCCCCCTTAGACAGGACTGAGACAGGACTAAGACAGGACTGCCCCGATTCACCGGCAGAAAAGGGGTGGGGCTTACAGCTCCATTAGGCTCTGCCCCTTTTTCGACCCGCTAATTGGGAAAGACCCACCGCAGGGGAAGGGGGACTCATTTGGCATCTCAGGAATCAGTAGTGCTGACTGTCATGTATTTTTTTCAACCACAACCCTTATTCTAATCCTCTGTTGCGAGTCCCCGCTGAGATATTTCACATTGCAAAATAGGGACAGTCGAATGTTTCTTTTCTGCTGTCTCTTTTTATGAATGTGATACACCGCCAAATTTTTTTTATGAATCGGTGAATGGACGAATCACATAATCACACTAATTTTCAGAAAAGCCGCCAGCGCAGCAACCGGACCACCGGAGGGGTGAGTAACCCTCTTTGGGGACTTAGGGTTAGGCTGCGGGGGAAGGGTCTTAGGGTTAGGAAGGGTTGGGGTAGTGTTTTGCACCTACCTATCGGAGCACTGTGTTCAGTACTGTGGGGATCGATTTCTATGTCTCATCGAGACATAAGCAATAAATATCCCAGCCAGTTCGGAACTGGCGAATGGTCCTATCGAAATAGGGCTGTTCGCAATGGGGACCCACACGCCTCATCCTCATCCTAACCCTCCCTTTCCATTACCCTAAACCTAACACTCCCTTCCCTACATCCTGATCTTAACCTTCCCCTTCTCCGATCCATCCCCTAACCCTAAGACTCCCATTCTACACTCCACCCCTCCTTGCAGAATAACCCTGTCTCCCCTTCTCTGATGCACTGATGTATCCCCTCCCCACAGCCTAATCCTAACTCTTCCCTTCTCCCATCCATCCCCTCCTTGCAGCCTAAACGTAAGACTACCCTGCTATACTAAATCCCCTCCCCGCAGCCTAAGTGCACTTAGAACCATCAGATCCTGCAGGTCCTGATAGAACTTTCTAATTTCTGACATTTTCAAAATAGACACAGCTGACAATTGAACCTCATTAAAATACATATGTATCTAAACCGTATAACACACCAAGACACAAATATCATTAAACATGGTTTGGTCTGTTAATTAAAATTTGTAATAAAAACTGCAGGCTCTATTCAGACTTAATAATTTTCCTATAAATACGCAGGACGTGTGCGTATGTTTGCATGTTTTACCATTCTGCATTTGGCAGATATTACGCATAAAAACACATTATGCACGGATTTGATCTCCGGAAGAATGGATGTGCCAGCACTCTGTAAGTATGAGGATACGCAAAGTGGGTGAGGGAAGACATTTAAATTGGACATTATGGGCTGGGATAGGTACTTCCATTCTTACTTTATCAAACTCTGCACAAACATATGCACGGAAAGTTAAGGTAGGCCTATCTATGGTGGTCAGCTAAATTTAGCAAGAACGAGGAGAGTGTCATAAGAGTGCATTTGCCACTTAGGTGTGTAGTTTTGCTAAGCCATGTGTACTTATTTCATACTTACATCTCATTCAGGCCCTGCATTTCTAATGCAGAAAAAATGACTTACTCTTATGCTTTTGTCATACTTGTGATGTTGTTATTGGAAAGGATATAAAAAATTTTTACAAATAAATTCAATTTTGTAACATGAGATTCTATGCTGTAAGCCAAACTGCTTTGTGATTTGCTCGAAACTTTGTCTGTTATATGGTACTATATAGATAGTGGACCTGATTCAGAATTAATAGCATATTCCATACATTAGATTCCATTGTCAAGGCTAGTGTATGGAATCTGTTATCCTTAATTCTGCACGCAGGGGAACAGGGCACTCCCCCTGCTCTTCTACATGAGGATGGTGGATTTGTGGCCAGGACCCAACCTTAAGTATTCTGCACACATCTCTGTACATGCGGAATACTGAATTGTACACAAGTGTTTAGCCAGGCCCTTACTGTACAATGGAAATACCTAATCCCACCCACCATGCGTAACTCGTATGCATAGTGAGTGGGCCAGCTCTCTTTGCGGAGGCTGTAATCCGCATGGAATGCAGTATCAGGTGGCTGTGCTCCAATGTTGAATTTTTGACACTGCACATGCGCAGTTCCATTTGCTAGCTGACTTATGTACAGCCCAGTATGACTATTGTCTTGTACTATATAATGTTTACAAGTCAATTGTACTAATGTGCATTATTGTTATTATTGTACTAATGTGCATTATTGTTATTATTATTATTGTACTAATGTACATAATTATTATTATTATTATTATTATAATACTAATGTGCATTATTGTTATTATTGTACTAATGTGCATTATTGTTATTATTATTGTACTAATGGCCATTATAAAATCGTTTAATAAAAGAATATGGTATGCTCCCTGTTTTTCTTTTGTTATTGCTATGTGGAGATAAAGCTAACAGAAAGAGGGTTGCATTTGCTGCCAGTTGTGGTTACCTGTATCAATGGATCTGTTTTTTCCCAGAGATAAAACTTTTCACATACCTACCTGACATATGTACTGAACATCAACTAGATGAGTGTCTTTTACATCATTTGTAACCGTTTCTAACGTGCTGTAAATATGATTATTTTGTGTTGTCTTATGGCAGGGGTCCTCAAACTACGGCCCGCGGGCCATATGCGGCCCGCGGAGGACATTTATATGGCCCGCCGGGCGGGGGGCACGTGTCCCCAGCCCCTCCCCCCGTTTACATTGCTGTCGCCACCCGCTATCTCCGCTGGCCTGCCTGTTATACTTGTAACAGGTGGAAAAAATGTTAACTCAGCTTGCGGGCCGCACTGCGTCGCGACGGCAAGCTGAGCAGGCTGGGGGTTTCCAGCTTTTCTGTGCGTCTGCTGGGCGTGACGTCATCACGCCCAGTCATAGTGAGGAGGAGAAACGGCAAGCGTGAAGAGCGGCAGAGGACGCCGCGTTGCTGAAGACGGAGCCAGTCAGAGAAGAATCAAGAGGACAGGAGAGAGAAGAAAGCAGGGTATTAAAAGGTAAGTAACATAACATTAAGTAAGAAAGGAGAGGGGGAGCAGTAAAGGGGCACAGCACAGATTTATAGGGACACAAAGGGGCACAGCACAGGTTTATATGGACACAAAGGGGCACAGAACAGATATATATGGACACAAAGGGGCACAGAACAGATATATATGGACACAAAGGGGCACAGAACAGATATATATGGACACAAAGGGGCACAGAACAGATATATATGGACACAAAGGGGCACAGAACAGATATATATGGACACAAAGGGGCACAGAACAGATATATATGGACACAAAGGGGCACAGAACAGATATATATGGACACAAAGGGGCACAGAACAGATATATATGGACACAAAGGGGCACAGAACAGATATATATGGACACAAAGGGGCACAGAACAGATATATATGGACACAAAGGGGCACAGAACAGATATATATGGACACAAAGGGGCACAGAACAGATATATATGGACACAAAGGGGCACAGAACAGATATATATGGACACAAAGGGGCACAGAACAGATATATATGGACACAAAGGGGCACAGAACAGATATATATGGACACAAAGGGGCACAGAACAGATATATATGGACACAAAGGGGCACAGAACAGATATATATGGACACAAAGGGGCACAGAACAGATATATATGGACACAAAGGGGCACAGAACAGATATATATGGACACAAAGGGGCACAGAACAGATATATATGGACACAAAGGGGCACAGAACAGATATATATGGACACAAAGGGGCACAGAACAGATATATATGGACACAAAGGGGCACAGAACAGATATATATGGACACAAAGGGGCACAGAACAGATATATATGGACACAAAGGGGCACAGAACAGATATATATGGACACAAAGGGGCACAGAACAGATATATATGGACACAAAGGGGCACAGAACAGATATATATGGACACAAAGGGGCACAGAACAGATATATATGGACACAAAGGGGCACAGAACAGATATATATGGACACAAAGGGGCACAGAACAGATATATATGGACACAAAGGGGCACAGAACAGATATATATGGACACAAAGGGGCACAGAACAGATATATATGGACACAAAGGGGCACAGAACAGATATATATGGACACAAAGGGGCACAGAACAGATATATATGGACACAAAGGGGCACAGAACAGATATATATGGACACAAAGGGGCACAGAACAGATATATATGGACACAAAGGGGCACAGAACAGATATATATGGACACAAAGGGGCACAGAACAGATATATATGGACACAAAGGGGCACAGAACAGATATATATGGACACAAAGGGGCACAGAACAGATATATATGGACACAAAGGGGCACAGAACAGATATATATGGACACAAAGGGGCACAGAACAGATATATATGGACACAAAGGGGCACAGAACAGATATATATGGACACAAAGGGGCACAGAACAGATATATATGGACACAAAGGGGCACAGAACAGATATATATGGACACAAAGGGGCACAGAACAGATATATATGGACACAAAGGGGCACAGAACAGATATATATGGACACAAAGGGGCACAGAACAGATATATATGGACACAAAGGGGCACAGAACAGATATATATGGACACAAAGGGGCACAGAACAGATATATATGGACACAAAGGGGCACAGAACAGATATATATGGACACAAAGGGGCACAGAACAGATATATATGGACACAAAGGGGCACAGAACAGATATATATGGACACAAAGGGGCACAGAACAGATATATATGGACACAAAGGGGCACAGAACAGATATATATGGACACAAAGGGGCACAGAACAGATATATATGGACACAAAGGGGCACAGAACAGATATATATGGACACAAAGGGGCACAGAACAGATATATATGGACACAAAGGGGCACAGAACAGATATATATGGACACAAAGGGGCACAGAACAGATATATATGGACACAAAGGGGCACAGAACAGATATATATGGACACAAAGGGGCACAGAACAGATATATATGGACACAAAGGGGCACAGAACAGATATATATGGACACAAAGGGGCACAGAACAGATATATATGGACACAAAGGGGCACAGAACAGATATATATGGACACAAAGGGGCACAGAACAGATATATATGGACACAAAGGGGCACAGAACAGATATATATGGACACAAAGGGGCACAGAACAGATATATATGGACACAAAGGGGCACAGAACAGATATATATGGACACAAAGGGGCACAGAACAGATATATATGGACACAAAGGGGCACAGAACAGATATATATGGACACAAAGGGGCACAGAACAGATATATATGGACACAAAGGGGCACAGAACAGATATATATGGACACAAAGGGGCACAGAACAGATATATATGGACACAAAGGGGCACAGAACAGATATATATGGACACAAAGGGGCACAGAACAGATATATATGGACACAAAGGGGCACAGAACAGATATATATGGACACAAAGGGGCACAGAACAGATATATATGGACACAAAGGGGCACAGAACAGATATATATGGACACAAAGGGGCACAGAACAGATATATATGGACACAAAGGGGCACAGAACAGATATATATGGACACAAAGGGGCACAGAACAGATATATATGGACACAAAGGGGCACAGAACAGATATATATGGACACAAAGGGGCAAAACGAAACGAAATTAACCCAACCAGAAATGAGCCGTGCAATTTAAGATCCACACGCTAAACCATTGCTTACTCAACATTTCTAAAATTCTATTAAACATATTCTACCTGACTATGGAATATCTGATCTACTTTAGAATTTGGAGATGTTCCTTTATAGATAATAAAAGAAACTAAATTAAATTAAACGAAATTAACCCAACCAGAAATGAGTCGTGCAATTTAAGATCCACACGCTAAACCATTGCTTACTCAACATTTCTAAAATTCTATTAAACATATTCTACCTGACTATGGATCCTAATATCTGATTCAAATGCAATTGGATCCCAGAGAAACAGATGCACTGGATTCTGCAACACAGGGCTGTGATATCCACTTATTCATGTCACAGAACCGCTAACCATTTCCCTCACACCAGCGGACGTCCCATAGCCTTGATCATGTGTAGTGCTTCTAGAAGTTACTGAAAATTATCCAAACCTCCATACACATCCCAAAACGTGATAGGGGAGATCTGCTGAGATACTATAGTAGATCACCTGCTCTGTATAAATTATAATGATGCTATTAGTATAAACATTGATTGCAAACCAGAGGATATTACAAAAAACTGGCCCTTATCAACCTGATTCAGAGAATGAAATTAAGAGGAAAGCTACTGCTGGGCTAAACCATGTTGATTGCAGGGGAGTCATATTTCATCTGTTGCAACAGTATTAGAGTTGAGAGGTGATATTTCCCAGCCCAAGTCTAAATAACAGTGTAATAGTAAAGCTGGTCAGTATCTGTGTGCAGTAAGCAATTCAAAGATATATCCTTGCATGCAAAGAATACAATTACCTTGACTGCCCTGCAATCAACATGGTTTAGGCCAGAAGTAACTTTTCTCTCTAAGGGTTGTATTCAGAGCTTTAAGACCGCGTATACGCAATCTACGTTGCAACAAGTAACGTAGATGTCGTAACAAAATTACTGCGCATGCGCAGTAGCTCATATCAGGGAAAAAAGCTCTGAATACGGCCCTTAATTTCTAACTCTGAATCAGGTCCTATATCAGTAAGGAAATAAAATCATTAACCTAATGTCATGATGAATGAGACCTTGTTCTGCTATCTTATTTAGAAGACTCCTAAAATGTAGTCAGCTCATGTCAGTTTTCCTGCCTTCTCCTTTCTGTAGATCCATCATTTGGAACGGGCCCTATTACATAATAATTATGTGTTCTCTGACTTCCTTTGCTATTTCTATACCCTTTTCACAAATCCCCAAATTGCTTATACAAATGTGCTGACTGAATTTAGTTTTAATTATTGCTAGCGTTATAATATCAGTAATTTAGAAGCTGGTTGTTTATTGGAAAAGAAAGGGGAAAAGACTGAAAACATGGAAAGTTTGTTTAGAATAATTATGCCTTAATTGTTCTGCTGATCTTTCATGTATAGTATTACATTATTGTTGCTGGAGAGGCTCTGTAATTTAATGATTTTTACTGTTCAAAACCAATCAAAACAATTTTCACAAATAAAGAAAAAAAAATCCTTGGGGACAGTTTGGAGCCAACAATGGCTTTATTTCACTAGTAGCACAGACACAAATAAACACTGCTCATCACAGATCTACGCAGGCAGATTTTGGAATAGCTGAGACAAAGAGATCAGGACGTTTCCCATCTGTGGCGTGAGAATGAGGAATAAGGAAGAAAACTGAGCTCTAATAGAGAACATTAGGCAAATTAGAATAACTGTCTGTCTTCTGTGAGATACCCAGTAATGGTGAATGCAAGCAGCAAGTGGGTTATGCAAGAGGTTTGGTATAGTGCTTGATTTATTTCCCAACCAATAAAAGTTTTACAGACTAAAACTTCTAAAGAAACTTAATGTGAAATTGGGCCGAAAATTGATTTTGTTTAGAAGTTGCAACAACAAGGTTAAACAAAGTAAATGTGAAACGCTCATTACGCACAGCTAAAATTAAATTAGTCTGTGTTCATATTCACTAATATACCAAGGCAGCTTTAAACATTGCACAATATTGCATATAAACATGGGTCTGGAAGATGATGAAGGAAATAAATTATTTTGGAAAAAAATCTGTGAGCTAAAAAAGCTGGTTTTAATTATTTAGTGGAAAGAAAATGAGAAATAAGTACAAACAATCTACAGAAATATATTTATATATAAGGGGAACTATACTATGGTGGTCAATCCAAACCAAATGGCATTAGGGCAACTTTAAAACATACATTCCAACATTTTTATAGGAAAAATCAGAACGTATTGGTCCGGATTCACAGTTACGTAGTTTTCGTGTTACGTACGTCGTTTTAAGATATATTTTTTCCATTTATCTTTTTTACTTTTTATTTTTTCCCTTTTTCTGGGTAGTTTATGTCTGTTTATGTAGAGTTGTCTTCTATTTTCTCTTCTTCAAAGATTTAATTGATAGGCCAAAAAAAACAAAGGCATGCTAGTTATTAAATTAATTCAATTAAAACAGCAATGTCTGCGATGCTAAATGTATGGCGGAATCTCTACAAAAAATCTAAATCTACTAAAAAAAAAGTTGCACAATTCAAGGAACATATCCTAGGTACTCTCCTAGTTCTAAGTATGGCTGTCATTCACCGAGCTCAGTGCCGGTCCGGAAACTGACCACGCCGGACCAGAGGCACAGAGTCTAACCCCAAACCAGGTTTTCACCAGAGCCCCTGATGGTGGGGATGGATTTGGCTGCAGGAAAGGGGCAGGTTGTGGCCCTCTGACCAAGCACACAGACACAGAGACGGTGAGTCAGGATCCACAGAGAGCATAAGTAGTAGCTACAGGAAATGCTGGGAGCAGTAGTGCAGATAATGCTGGAAGCAGTAGTGCAGGTAATGCTGGAAGCAATAGTGCAAGTTATGCTGGAAACAATAGTGCAAGTTATGCTGGAAGCAATAGTGCAAGTTATGCTGGAAGCAATAGTGCAAGTTATGCTGGAAGCAATAGTGCAAGTTATGCTGGAGGCAGTAGTGCAGCACAACCAGGAACCAGGGAGCTAGAACACATGAGCAAGCTCGAGGACACGAATCAGCAGACAATCTGTTGTTCTGACAGGGAAGTGATGTCAGACAGACCCTTAAATCTTCTACAAAGGAACAAAAAAACAACTAATATAGGCGCTGGATATATGACTACTTAAATAACTGATGCTGGTCAAGGGGTTTGTGAAGCCCCTTAATGGAAACTATAGTAAAACAAAACAGAGTATGACCAGCGCTGTAAAAGTAGAATGGATTATATTCAATTGATTCAATAATGGTTAAGTTAGTCTTAGGTCTAATAATAGGTCCGACGAAATTCAATAATAAAGAATATAAAAAAAAAATGAGCCCAATTTAGGAGCACAATAAAATCGCCTTCCAGAGCAATTTATAAATTAAAATACAATTTATTTAAACAAATTAATCTGGTACCAGTAAAAATAAACAATTAAAAATTGAAACAAATTGCTTCCACAGATGCTAGCAACAATTGTATCTAGATACTGCACTGTATGGTAGTAATCAATAGTGAACACACAAGGAGAATTCAAGTTATGTTTGTTGCTCTGAGGTTGATCATGCCTTAGAGTTGAGAGTCAAAAACTAATTTAGGATCTCCAAGATGATTGCTATAGTATTCTTGTACTTCGTGAATATACCATATGACTTAGCCCTTCAGCTCTAATAAATAACTTGAAGATGGTAAATATAGCAAAGATAATAAATCTGGTAGTTCTCACCCATCATGTCGATACCCTGTAATGTCGGGCAGTGATGGTTTCTTATAATAACGTCCGAGCTGTTCCCATCAAGCGGGTGTTTATGTCGCTGGATCCGCGAGTCTCAGGGCACTGCTGTTGTTCGGCAGGTTGGTATGCCTCTCCAGGCTAGCTGGTAGTATGTGGTGCAGAGGATTCAGTTCCTATCCACGTAAATAGAGCTCGTCAATTCTCACGTTTAGGATTGGTATTAATCTCTGTATTCACTGCATCGGTAGTAAGACCACATTCAAGAGTACTAATACAAAAAGAGCAGTAACCGGTACCGGACTCTCACTGCCGTCCTTTACGCGTTTCGTTCCACCAGGGAATTTCATCAGAGGAAAAAAAGCAATATCGAAAGAGAGGCTCCATGGTTCCCTTAAATTGTGCTTCAATTAATTGTATATTCTACACCTGGGTATAGATCCACACTTGGTGAGATTTTTTTGAGATAATAAAGAGGGACAATTGTCTTGGGAAAATCTCACCAAGTGAGACTCCGGTACCGGTTACTGCACTTTTTGTATAAGTACTCTTGAATGTGGTCTTACTACCAATGCAGTGAATACAAAGATTAATACCAATCGTCCACGTGAGAATTCACGAGCTCCATTTACGTGGATAGGAACTGAATCCTCTGCACCACATACTACCAGCTAGTCTGGAGAGGCATACCAACCTGCCGAACAACAGCAGCGCCCTGAGACTCCCGGATCCAGCGGAATAAACACCCACCTTACTCGAACAGCTCGGACGTTATTATAAGAAACCATCACTGCCCGACATTACAGGGTATCGACAGGTTGGGTGAGGACTACCAGATTTATTATTTCTACTATATTTACCATCTTCAAGTTACTTATTAGAGGTGAAGGACTAAGTCATATGGTATATTCACGAAGAGATCCTAAATTTGTTTTTGACTCTCAACTCTGAGGCATGATCAACCTCAGAGCAACAAACATAACTTGAATTCTCCTTGTGTGTTCACTATTGATTACTACCATACAGTGCAGTATCTAGATACAATTGTTGCTAGAATCTGTGGAAGCAATTTGTTTTAATTTTTAATTGTTTATTTTTACTGGTACCAGATTAATTTGTTTAAATAAATTGTATTTTAATCTGTAAATTGCTCTGGAAGGCGATTTTATTGTGCTCCTAAATTGGGCCCATTTTTTGAATATTCTTTATTATTGAATTTAGTCTAAGACTAACTTAACCATTATTGAATCAATTGAATATTATACATTCTACTTTTACAGCGCTGGTCATACTCTGTTTTGTTTTTTCTATAGGCCCTTAAATAGTGCAGGTGAGTGAGGAGTTCAGCAAGGCAATCAATAGCACCTGTGACATGCCTGCAGCAGAAGTGCACACCAGCAGTGTTTGAACTGAAAGGAGTCATAAACCGAATCTCCACTCCCACTTCTCTCTTACATTTCACACAAAATCCCAATCTCCAACAGCGCCTGGCATCCTTCCCCTACACATAATTGGAGTGCGTGGGATATTTCTTCCATCTGGATGCTGGTGGACGTTCAGAGACTTTGTCCCATGACATTCCAGCAGGCAGTGAGACAGTTCCATTTTGCTTTTCTCCAGACACTGCATTATATAGCGGAGGTTCTAAGGCATTTTTCAGCCAATGACTGGAGCAACTATTTGAATTCTTTGCTCTTTCAGGACCAACCATTCAAAAGAAGCGATCACTCTCCATTACAAGTACTTAAATGACCCTATAGACTATGAGTTGATTTAAATGGGCCTCATTGGCTTATAGATTTTCCACATCTTACCCCTGAGTTTTTTCTTAGAGCCCAAGCTGTCATTCAGAATATGTTCCCCATTAGCCGTTATGTAGAATTCTTCATGAAAAGGACACACCTGACACCTCGGAGTAGCTGTGCCCTTAGAATCACTGATTCAAATTTATGCTACAAATGTAGGGAACCAAACGCAGGTCTGATGCACTGCCTCTGAGAGTATCCCTTTGTCAGATGCCATTGGCTACAAGGGCCGTATGCAGACTACCGGACGTGTAACATATACGTCCGGTGTTTAGCACACCGGACAAATATGTTATACGTCCGGTAGTCTGCATACGGCCCCAAATCTGAAAATATGCCATGGATTAATTGGAATCCCATATACCGTTTACACCTGAACCTGGGCATCTTACCAAGGGAACAGAAGGTTTGGGAAAGACTATTCTTAAGTGTGGTGCCGATCAGCCGTACCTTCTTTAGCTGTCTAAGGAGAAATAGTTTTTCTTATTTCAAAAGGATTGCTTGGAAGCCGCGCTGTATAGAGAAGCCAGCGTGGAAAGCTTCTTTAATACTTGGGAAAGCTATTTTGATACCCTCCATCCATCAACAAATTTTTTTTAAACTAATGTTTTGGTATTTCCTCTATATAGTGGACAGCAACCACCCTATTACAACAACAACCACTGAACTTTTGCACTCTCCTCCCCGCAGCTTGACCCTAAGACTCCCCTCCCCACAGCCTAACCCTAAGACTCCCCATAGACTCCTAACCCTAAGACTCCCCATAGACTCCCCTGTAATGCTCACCTGTCCGGCCCAGCGTGTCTGCAGTAGCGGTTTACGAATAAATAAATTGGTAAATATGCCGAAAAATAAATTTGCCATACTTACCCGTTCATTATTAAAAGTTTCTAATCAGTAATATTTTCGAAAATAGGGCTTTCATTTCGGAGAAGGCATCCCCTCTGCACTAGTTTTCTATGCACTGCCCTAGTTTTGTTATCGTTAGCTACGTTTTACATTTAGCTTTGATAGCATCCAGTTGTTCATGTAAAGAAAATGATATTTTAAAACGTATCGATACAAGCATGAGCACTGTAATAATAAAAAAAAATGATGAAATGATGTGGATAGATGCATCATGCTCAGAGAGCCGCTGCATGTTATGCCAATTTAATCAATTAACGTGTTTAGGCGCTAGGTTTGAACTTATTTTACCTGGAAATTGCCAAATTAGCAAAGTCAGAACACAAAAACAACCATTTGGAATATTTTGAGGCCTCCTGCCAGTTGAAGGTCCAGAGAAATTTCTCCCTTATTTCCAGTTCTCAAGGGTTGGACCTTGTTGCACCACACAGCCCCTGAAGTGTGGCAGTTCTTAAACACTGTGATTCACTATACGAATATAGAAACACTGCCAGGCTTGCACTACAGACAGTCAACAGATAGGAGAAAATGTGTCATTTAATACAAAAAGCTATATTTGCATTCAGGCCATTGGCTTGGAAATGAGCGCAGGCTAAGAATAGAACTACAGTTAGAATTGGGTTCATCTAGGAAAGGGCTGAAGTCAATTTTTCGGTCTAATTTTTCATAAAAGATCTCAGCAAAGTTTAGATTTCTGAAAGAATCTCTAGAATGTAGTCCTAATTTTTTATTTTATCTTTGTGTACTATAAATATCACAGGATGACACATGTAGTTTACTCTTGGACATGACGGTTTCTACAATGGTGCCAAGACGGTCCATAAAGTGTTGTGCAACAGAGCAGAGGTACAGTGAGTGTCTAATGAGATTCTGTCATTGCACACTGCCAGGGCAGAGGAGCATGAAGCATATTTGCAACCTAGTTTCACCATTTGCTTCTTCCAGCACTGGTCTGCTGTATACATCATTTGCTTTATCTCCCAGAAGCTCTCCTGTCAGTTTAACGAAAATGTTAGCTATTCCTATTGAGTTATAATAGTTTAGGACAGTGGTCCCCAAACTGTGCGCTCTCACCGGGGTGCCTCGGAATGTTTCTATTTCCTATTGTATTCTATTGTATTTTTGTCTTAGGGGTGCCTTGAAAAAAAATGTGGAGATCCTAAGGGTGCCTCGAACTGAGAAAGTTTGGGAACCACTGGTTTAGGAACTTGTTCGAATGTCACATGATATGTGACATCATTGAGTTTGGTATGACATCACACCAGTGAGGTCAGAAACAAAGTAAAACAGGAAAATATGTGTCACAACTTTCAAGTTTACATATAAAAGATTTACAGACATCAAGATAAATCCTGGACCAAACTTTCCTGTGAAATGACATTTGTAACAAATAATACATTCTATAATAAAACAACAATATAGTTATGATTTTAGAAAGAATATTACATAATACCCAATATTGCAGATTGTAGTCAAGTTTGTCATAAGCACAGAAGTTAGGGATCAAGGACCAGATTCAGAGTTTGATAATATCAGAGGAAAGTTACTCCTGGGCAAAACCATGTTGATTTCAGGGGGAGTGAAGTTAATTGTATTCTTTGCATGCAGGGATATATCTTTGAATTGCTTACTGCACACAGATACTGACCAGCTTTACTATTACACTGTTACTTAGACTTGGGATAGGAAACATCACCTCTCAACTCTAATACTGTTTGCAACAGATAAAATTT
The DNA here is from genome assembly GCA_011038615.1 of Limnodynastes dumerilii. Classification (NCBI taxonomy): domain Eukaryota; kingdom Metazoa; phylum Chordata; class Amphibia; order Anura; family Limnodynastidae; genus Limnodynastes; species Limnodynastes dumerilii. The sequence continues at coordinate 2,821 of WWET01000160.1, read as the reverse complement.
GACTCCCCTGAAATCAACATGGTTTTACCCAGGAGAATCTTTCCTGTCTTATTTTCAATTTCTGAATCTGGTCCCAAATGACTTGGGATCAAAAGTGCAGGTAGTAGAGCATGTAGATAAGAAAGAGCAGATATTTCCTCCTCATGGAATCAAACAAGGACATGAACAAAGGGACTGAGCAGTCCCGGTGTTGTCCCAGCCAGGTAAGCTTAGACTTTTTTATTAGTTTATTAGGTAATGTTTTTTTTTTTATTTACATGCATATGTATTCTATTTGTCTCTTCATATAATAATAATAGCTATTACTGGGAAGTATAAGGGGAGACCACAGGATTCTTATTAGAATGCCATATTCAGATTACGTTCTTTGTAGTGTCCGAGCGGAGTGACAAACTCTGTAAATATTTGTAAATATAATGAAGCTCTGGGCCGCCTTGAAAAGAACGGACCGGTGGGGACAGACGATTCATACTTTGTAAATTTGGATCACTTCATTTTCATGTGATGCTTTCAATGATCAATTAATTGTTTCAAAATGAAGTGATCAGACCTTTGTAAATAGAGCAGAGTAAGAAGAGATGCTAAAGTTACTACATCAAAAGCATTTGCCAGTGTTTATCTAAGACTTTTGTTTTCTTTTAAGAGAATAAAAGAAAAACAAACTATTCAATGTTCACAAAAGAAAGAGGGACCATTTTTAAATGGGAATGCTAATAATAAAAAGGAAGCAATTACTACTACTTTCACTGAGGAACAGGTATTAAAAGAACTTTCAAAGCTGAAAGTGGACAAATCAATGGGACCAGATGATCCAAGGATACTAAAAGAGCTTAGAGGGGTGCTAACCGGTTTGGGTATCCCCTCCGGGTTCCCGGGGACGTGTTAGTGGTGCAGCAGAATAGTGAAAGCTGGAGGGCTATATGTGCGATCTGCTCATAAGCTATGAAGCGGTAATTGATGAGTAAAGACAGTACGAGAACAGGCTAGGCTTGAACTGGGATGGATCAGACTGGGCTGGAATGCACAGACTTGACTGGACAAGCTTGACTTGACCTGAACCAGGACTAGACTGGACAAACTTGACTTAACTTGGACTGGATAAGGACTGGAACAGGACTTGGACAGACTTGACTTGACCTGGACTGGACCGGAACTGGAACGAGACTTGGACAGACTTAACTTGACCTGAACTGGACCAGGACTTGGAGAGACTTGACCTGGACTGGACCAGAACTGGAACAGGACTTGGACAGACTTGACTTGTGGATAGCTGCAGCGCTACTTAGCAAGGAACCAGGCACCTTGAGTGAACAAGTTGTTCTGGAACAGATTACACTGTACAGCAGGTTTAAATAGAGCATCCTTGATCGGGATTGGATTGTCAGGTCATGTGGCTTCTTAAACTGAGATCCGGTTGGCTGGGAGCATCAGGTGACTGGATCCAACATGGCGCGCCCATGCACCAGAGGACACGGGAGCTTGGCGCCAGATCACACCACCAGATGCAAAGCAGGAAGCTGAACAGGAGGCTTGCACTACTGAGAGTGGCACCACCAGGGCTGCCATCAGAAATTGTGGAGCCTGGGACTGACAAAATATGTATATATATATACCTACATACACACATTAGAATCACACACACACACACACACACACACACACCATAGCATGCAGGCATAATATCACACATACACACATAACATACATAATAGAACACACACACACTACAAACATGCATTATCTCACACACACACACACACACACACACACACACACACCATGCATGCATAATATCACACACACCATGTATGCATGCATAATATCACACACCATGCATAATATCACACACACTATGCATATTATCACACTATGCATAATATCACACACACTAATATAACACAATGCTTAATACACACACTAATATAGCACAATGCTTAATAACACACACACACACACACACTCACACCATAGCATGCATGCATAATATCACACAAACACACATAACATACATAACATACATAATAGAACACACACACACACACATACACACACACTATAAACATGCATTATATCTCTCTCACACACACACACCCACACACACACACACACACACCATGCATGCATAATATCACACACACCATGTATGCATGCATAATATCACACAATGCATAATATCACACACACTATGTATAATATCACACAATGCATAATATTACACAAACTATGCATAATATCACACAATGCATAATATCACACACACTAATATCACACAATGCTTAATACACACATTAATATAGCACAATGCTTAATAACACACACACACACACACAAGGCCGGCCCTACCCAATTTGGTTAGGCAAGATTTTCAATGGTGCCCCCCTCCTTCCACAGCCACACCAACCTTATGTGTGCATGTGATAAGGTTTGAGTGCGCAGCCAGGACAAGCATACACTTATAGTTCTATTATATAGAAGACAGAGATAAGATAAAAAATCTACATATTTTACATGTATATACGCACACCACTAACTATTCATAAGTAGCGGGAGAGTCTGCACATCAAGCTAATACACATAAAACACATTGAAAATACACATAAAAATTGTAATAATAAATGTTATGACGCTATTTATTATAAAAATGGATCGTGGTATAGTAATATTGTGCAATTTTGAGTTGTAATTGTCATGGAGTGTGTTTTATAAACATAATAGACTTATCTCTGCTTTTTTCACTATTCATTCTTTCTCTTCTTTCTTTTAGACATATATATATATATATACCAAATTTATACATAGAGGGAGATAATATATACATATT
>WWET01000159.1:1017525-1029532 GCA_011038615.1 Limnodynastes dumerilii | reverse complement strand
TATTGAAACGATACGCAGATTACGTACAATAGCTACTACGCATGCGCAGTAGCTACTGTTTATTGAACTACGTCCGTCTATGGAGAACGGACGTAGTTCTAGATCCGGCCCATTGTCACAAAAGTGGGACTGTCCTGCTGTAATCGGGACACTTGGCAGGTATGGTCTTATTACTATATACGGACTTGCTATAGACTAAAATTACAGGTTGCAAGTTGTCTGAAAGAGTTGTCTGGAAGAGTTCCTATATATGAAGTTGTTATATTCACAAAATTCATCTTCAAACTGTCTACACAATGTTAGCACTTTACAACCCTGAGCTACATCTCAGATATGGGCTCTGGCTTTTTCTGAATAAACTTCAAATATTATTTTACAAAGAAAGACTATCTGCCTGATTCAACCTATATTTACATAATGCATGTGTGGGTGCTGCAGCTGGTATGTATTACAACAGAAGGGCAGGACAGAGTAGGAAGCAGAAGTGCTTCAGCTCTATGGGAGGAGGGGTAAGGACTGGCTTTTGTATATTTACATTATTAATTAAAAGGGAAACCTTGCATAATAACATTTTTACTGTTCATTTAACAGTGGAAAAATCCTGCACTTTTTACTGGATGAATGGGAGTTGAAGAAAATGTAACTTAAATGTTCTTGATTGTCATGCAGTGGCAGACCATGTGAGTTGTGGGCCAAGCTGCAACATGATTTGGGCCAAATCAACACTGTTTTCCACTCCCTTGCTAAAATTGTATAGTGAAGGCCTCAGAATTGGTCCATAAGGAATGCAGCAACTACATTTCTAACATCTACATTACTATTTCTTCCAGGGCTAAGGATGCAAAATGTAAATTTTGGTCATCCATTTTAAAATTTACCACCATACATTGCAGCATCCATGTGAGCATCATGTCATAAATTATTGATGGCAATCTTGTAACCACAATAAAAGAAAGCATATCTTAGCCACCACTATACAATACAGACAGTGGGCTGGATCCAGACCTAGTTATGTGCTTGAACTTAGTTACTCCTGGGCTAAACCATGTTTATTTCGGGGGAGTCATATTTCATCTGTTGCAAACAGTATTAGTGTTGAGTGGTGATGTTTCTTATCCAAAGTCTAAATAACAGTGTGACAGTAAAGCTGGTCAGTATCTGTGTGCAGTAAGCAATTCAAAGATATATCCCTGCATGCAAAGAATACAATTAACTTGACGTCCCCTGAAATTAACATGGTTTAGCACAGGAGTAAATAAATTCAAGCACTTAACTAAGTCTGGATCTAGCCCAGTGTCCTAGTCAACACTGTAATACCATCCAATCTTAGGACCTGATTCACAATTAAGAATTTGCGGCTTTTAGGTGCATATATTCTATATATAAGGGATATTCTAGTAACTTATTGTATGCAATTTCCGAAGGACCGGATGGCCTTGAATCCCCATTACGAACCTTTTTCTTCAAGGTTTGTAGTCACTTAAGAATATAGGATCATGCTGGGAAAAATTAAGAACGAAGATAAAAAGAGTGGGTGGAGAGAGCCATTTAAATGGGGAAATTTGGGCACACAACTATGAACCTAAAGATAAAGTAGCCCTATGGCTAACCTAAGTTGTTTAAGAAGCTAAAAACCGAGGTCATGCTACTTTTTGCATATAAATAGGAAAATTAAATAATTAAGAACCTAAAGCATTCTGAAGTGTGATTTTTTTTTTATTCTAATAAACTGTATATATAGTTTATTAGAATAAAAAAAATCACACTTCAGAATATATATATATACCCATAAATGATGCATTTACATTATTCCTTCAAGTCAAGCTCCTGTATTTATTGAGTGGATAAAATATATTGGAAGAATGCACTGCTGGCTATTGGCGTCATTGGAAGTTATCCATAAATGATAGCTAGAATCTGATTGGTTGTATGGATGACATTGAAAATGTTCCACTTTAAACATTACATAAAATATACCACAGTGTTCTACTACAGATTATGAAAATACAATACAAAACCTTTTAAACATACAATATATAAAATTCATATGTGTCCACATTTACCTGTCCATCCAACTGCTCATATTTTAACATAATTAAGTAATCTGAGTGATTTTCTATCTGTAGAAGGTGCGTAAGTGGACTGGAGGGCACATGAGCCCTCCAGATGTTACGTTAGTTTTACTAACAACAACCATCATATGGAACTTTGTTACAGCATTTCCAAACAAAGGGGCTGTGCTTCCCCTTAGTGGGCAGGGGGAAACATGCAAATTTTACAGTGTGGATGTCACCACACACTTACTAGTGAATTGGCGATCGGACAGACTGCTAATCCGCAAGTGTGACTTGAGGCTGCTTTAAATCACACTTGTTATGAACGGGAGAGGGGAGTGACAGAGGGAGTTCACTACCCTCTCTCATGCACACTGACAAAACCGGGTGTTTTCCGTACATGCTGGGGTCTGAATCCGGTCCATAGTCATTCTGGCCCTGAATAAGAGTTTCAAAATAAGAGAGGAAAGTTACACCCATGTTGGTTTCAGGGGAGTCAAATTTCATCTTTTGCAAAAAGTATTATAGTTGAAAGGTGATGCATGCATAGAATAAAATTGATTTGACTCGCCAACAGGGTTTTGCCCAGGTGTAACTTTCCTCGCTTATTTTTAAGCTCTGAATCTGGTCCTGTGTATCCAGCATATCTTTATTTTACCTTTATCCGGAAAGTTACAGTGCCATTTGTGAATGCCATCTTTATTTTTATTGTGAATTGTCCAATGAATGCTATAAGAAATCCAAAGTTGCAACATTGTACTCACATTGTGAATTATGATTTGTACATAGAAGCATATTTGCCAAATTCTTTCTTTTACAACCACACATTCTGACATTTTATATTAATTCCCTTATGCACACGTTAGTAAATGATCTTGTTCTGTAAAGTGCAATGTCAATTAAGCAAATAAAAGAATCTGAAGGGTAGTAATACATTTACAATGTTTATTTATTTAAGCATCATTTAATATTGCAAGAGATGACAAAGGCTTGCAAAGACTATTAAAACAGATCCGTTACAATTAATATTAAAAGAATTGTAAATGTCTATAAAAGGTAATTAAGATGCAGTAGAGCATAATGCTCAGCAGTAAAATACGGTATATTTCATTGAATATCCTTTGTGCTGAAGAAGTTAATTACACAATTATAGTTTGACTCCTTCCACATTTGGGGCTGGATCCATACTTCTGCTATCACAGGCTCTGCTGCATCCCAAACTCCATATGGGTGAGGATAGCTACGCCCACAGGCCCATACTTTAACAATTCTGCACTGTCCCCAAGTAAAATGGGATTGGTGTAAAAATGTGCATTATACTGAAGCCCGTCCTTACTGTACAATCTACATCCTTAGCCACTCCCACAGAAGCTTCTGCATATTTCCTGCCAGGATGGATCCTCTGAATCCAGAACTTCACCCTGTTGGGATCTGGTACTAGGGTACAGGGGCAATGCATCTTAGTACCAATAGTCAGGGCCACCATCATCACATGCAGGGCCCGGGACCAAGCCGTGGGGCCCTGCCCCCTATGTGATGTCATTGATGGCGAGGCCCAGCAGACACACTTTAGCAGCGGGCCGGTGTGCAGGGAACAATTTCCCTGCGCATTGGCTGGCTACTAAATAGCTCTGAACAGCAAGTATCGGCGGTAGGATACCTGCTGCTACAGAGCTAGGTAAGTATTGGAAGGCCCTATTACGTCAGAGCCCGGCACAGTCCCTGATGTCCCCCCCTGATGGCGGCTCTGCCAATAGTGAGCATTTTGTAATCAGAGCGATCGGAAAACACCCCTGAAGCCGAATTTAATATTGGCTCTTGGTAATCAATGTATTGAAACTATTTTATGTCTGGTCTGTGTCGCCACCGACCCGCTCAGCCAATAATATTGAATACAAACATAGTAGTTCCTATAGTGTCCCTGGCCACTGCTTTGTATTTTCTATTATCTTTCTCTTTTGAAGTAGAAACCCACATGAGACTTTATTATAGTCATTAAATTATGCACTCTATGAAGAAATGTGTAAATGCTTTGTTTGACATAATCCAATGTTTGGCTCAGAATAACAGCACACACAACTACATATGCTGCAGATGAAATTAGCTTGATACATTAACAGATCAATGTTGTGATTGCATCAATATGTCTTATTTGTATGCACACTGGCTTGAAATGAGTATGTTTCATTATCATATGTTACACATCTAGATAAGAGGCAAAGCAAAACTGCATTCCCAAAACAGCAGATAACCTTTTCTATAATCTTATAAATATGTAGTTAGGTGTTATATTAGTACAAAAGATAGCTTTACTTAGCTGGAACAACAATAATAAACATACTAATGCAGTGGATTTCAAAGTGTCAGTTTAAACTATGAGTTGCCAAATATGCCTTTAAATGTGAGTACCGCCAACTGTTTTTCTAGTTATATTAGTGGTTTTCAAACCTGTCCTCAACAGTATATGTTTGGCTTATTATACTTCCTTTATGATTTTAAATTTTTATGAATTAATTTTTTTAACTGAATTCTACGTAATGCTTTTAATATACCTTTGTTGTCAGTATCCTTGGCTGTTGTAAATCTTTCTATTAAATCAGTGTTTGCTATTTTTCACCTTCTGTACTGTGTAAGTTTCTCCTGCTCTAACTGGATCTTTTGAGTGTAAAAGTCCCACTTTTTTGCAGGTGAGTGCTGTGGTGGCCACTCCCCTCAAATTCCATTGGGTGACTCTTACTTTAAGATTTCCGATCTGTCCTCATTTAAAATGGGGCACACCTATACTGTACACTTTGCTTTCACCCTCCACTAGTGCAGGGTAATTGGTATGAGGAGTCAGATATAAGAGATACAGGGAAGGAATCTGTAGATGGCATGCTTTTTACAGTCAGAGTAAAGTGCCAAACTCCTGTCCAAAACTATGTAAATCATTTGAGGTGCCTGCTCACATTCAGAAGAATGGACCATGACATATGTAAATGTTAAAGATTGCTGTGGAAACACTAGTTTTCCATGGTAACTGTGAAATTGTAAATATGAATATGACTTTTCTTAATGCTATCTATGTTTAGTAAATGGACCACTTAGGGCTGGATCCAGACTTAATAAGGAGCTTGAAATTATGGGCTGGATCCAGACTTAAGTCATGGTTGCCTACTTTTGCAAATGAATATCAGGGAGATTGTAAGAGCACTATTAAGGTGCTGCACCAAAGGGGTGTGTCTTGTAGCACCAAAGAGGTGTGTCCTGTGAATGGTTCCACCCATAGGTGTATCTAGCACTGCCAGGAAAACTATTTTACAATAAAAATGTCAGTATTTATTGATTATTAAATTGTCAGTGAATACTTTCATTACTATCTTTATAGAAAAGCTAAAAGTGACGCTGCAGCTGATATAAGATTATATCAAGATTCTTTCATTACATCTTGGCCTCCATGAAATTGGTCATCTCCATAGACCTCAATGGATGAAATTACAATCAGGGAGATTACCAAACACTTCAGGGAGTTAGGGAGATCACCCAATCTTCAGGGAGAGTTGGCAACTATGACTTAAGTAAGTGCTTGAAATTAGTTACTGGGATAAACCATGTTGATTGCAGGGGAGTCATATTTCATCTGTTGTAAACAGTATAAGAGTTGAGAGTTGAATTTTCCTATCCCAACTGTAAATAACAGTGTGATAGTAAAGCTGGTGAGTATCTGTGCACAGTAAGCAATTCAAAGATATATCTCTGCATGCAAATAATACAATTAACTTGACTTCCCCTGAAATCAACATGGGTTTTTCCCAGGTGTAACCTTCCTCTCTTAGGACCTGATTCACACTTAAGAATCTTCTTAAAATAAGAACTTAAAGTCACACCTGGGCTAAACCATGTTAATTGCAGGGGAGTCATATTTCCTCTGTTGTAAACAGTACTAGTGTTGAGAGGTGATATTTCCCAGCCCAAGTCTAAAAACAGTGTAATAGTAAAGCTGGTCAGTATCTGTGTGCAGTAAGCAATTCAAAGATATATCCCCGCATGCACAGAATACATTTAAATAAATTCCCCTTGCAATCAACATGGTTTTGCCCAGGAGTGACTTTAAGTTCTTATTTTAAGAAGATTCTTAAGTGTGAATCAGGTCCTTAATTTCAAGCTCCTTCTTAAGTCTGGATCCAGTCCAGTGAGATTCAATGAAATGTTTCACTTGTTTGTTAATTCATTATAGTTTAATACTATTTATCATCATTCTCACACTATTTTCTCTTTCATCTTAAACATAAGTACAGCTATAGCCCTAAAATATATTTTTTATTTTCAAATATATTATGCTACTCAGTCACAGTAAAGTAATAAAGGAAGAAATGTATACAATACTTGCAAATGTAAGTGTTTAGAACAAATTATTAGTAAACCCAGTTAATACACCATTTTTGTGTTTTAACCTGGTGAATACACAATATATTTAAGTGGAATTCAATTTGCACTTGAATTTGAATGCAAAGATTTCTAAATGTGTCCAATTCAGCCTATCATAGCTTATAGGTTTAAATATATAAATCATTATTTGTCTTTGCTATATGTTTTCGTCTACTCTACAAGAAATGTATCAAATGGAAAATTAATTTTTTTTAAAGGTAACTAACTCTTTTAAGAGCTGCTAAATTTACTGGATATAGGGATCTACTTCCCCATTATGAAATCCACAGAAAACAAATAAACCAGAGAATCCAGAGCTACCAGACCACAGATATGCAAGGAAAAGTTAGGTTAGGTTTCTGAACATGTGAGTCAGCTAAGTTGAGAGGAGAGTGCCAGGGGAAGTGCATTATACTTATTAGTGCATAACTTAGCTACGTATGCATACATAAAACGATCCTAAGTCTGCATCAGGCCCAATCTCACAGAAAGAAAGGGAGAAAGCATCTAGTGTGATAAGTTCCAATAAATTATTTTTATTTAGACCAAAAAATTTATAAATGTATAATGTATAAAATGTATAAAAGCAAATAATATATGCATCGTTATGAGGTCTAGTTCCCTCCCCGCATACCAGACATCCTGAGTAATACCTCCCTAGGGGGTCCGCGGCCCGGGTTTCCGAGGTGCCCGATATATGGTATTCTGGGATGGATAGTAGTGAAGAGGTCCAGTAGTGAAGATCCTTGGTGAGTCTGAGTGTGCTCATCAAGCCACCAAGGACCTTTTTGATGAGGTGGTCCTAGCTCTATCATATTTGGTGGAGGTAAACCTCTTTGCCCCTAAGAATGTACATATTTTTACCTGAATTCTACCAGCGAACACTGCATTCTGTCAGAATGCTCAAGGTTTCTAATGATGTTGTATTTTGCTGATCTGTCATTTTAATTCCTTCTCTTGTCTACATCACAGCAATCTCCCCACCAACTCTTTTTGCTATTTTTTGCTATGTTTACTTTTAAAGATTATATTTATAACTTAAGAGAGGGCATAGAGTAGAAAGAGTGAAGGCTTAAATAAGCCTGAGGGATATTAAACTCCCTTTTTGGGAGCAGACATGACCTTCAACTCACCCTGGCACAGAAGTCCCAGACAAGGCAGCGCAGCAGGAAGCAACTGCACCAGGCACTGCGGGCATGGTAAGCACCGCTATGCAAAGAAAACAAAAGTGGACAGGAGCACATCTGGGAAAAGGAGATCTTCCTCCTCCTCCTCAGGGACCCCCTCAGGATGCCTTGAATCTGGGGGTGACCTTTCACATAGGCACTCCCAGCACCACTATAAAGGGAGGAAGAGGGGACATAGGGGTGGCCATGGGCAGAGGAAGCACAGGTCCAGGGGCAGGCGAAGCAGCTGCAGACACCATTCTTCCCCCCACAGACACTGCAGTCACCGCAGTAGGATGGATAGTAGACACTCTCGGTGTCATAGCTTAAAGCCAGTCACGGGGGACATACGAAGCGGTGCCGCTCTAGATCACAACAATCTTATTGCTATACCAGTTACCATAGCCACAGGTCCGTGAGTCCTTCTGTAACAATTAGCCCCATAATGTGGAGAAGGACAAGGCAACCACTGACCACTGATGGCCAAGTTGGACATTGAGTCTGCTTTTTGCTATTACCGCTACACCCGGATTTGTTCCTTTTTCATGGGCTAAATAACTCAAAAAAGGCACAGGTGACTGAACAATCCATGGGTGTGCACTTAGAAGGCGTGTATTTTGTGGATAAGTGCCTGCCCATGGATTGTTCAGTCACCTGTGCCTTTTTTGAGTTATTTAGCTCATTCTTACACTGGTGTGTGGTAGGCATGGGATGTCAAGGGGTGGCTAACTACCTGGATGATTTCCTGGTAATTGGTTCTACCGATTCAAGGTGCTACGCGGAACTACTTTTTTCTGTTTCTTGTGTGATAATATGGGAGTAGTCCAGTCCATAAACCGACAGAGTGTGTCTTCCCTGCCTGTTGTCCGCTTGCTATGGCATTTAGTATTGTGTTGTTTGGAAAACAACATTATATTTCATGCGGAGCATGTGCCGGGAATGGACAATGGCTTAGCAGATGCTCTCTCTTATTTTGATTGGCCGCGCTTTCGGGAGCTTGCCCCTGCAGCATCCCTAACAGGGACCATTTGCCCTTTACACATGTGGCAAGTGGCATCTCTGGAATCACTGGCTTTGCAATCCCTGGCCCCCAAGACACTGAAGACCTATAGGGTCGCCTGGGCAGCTTGGACCTCCCACTGGGAAGCGCATTTAGGTGAATCGGTTAATCAGAATGGGTATATCATGGACCGGCATGCCTGCGGGAAATCCAAGTCATACATGACCAGTACATTAGTTGGACTGGCTTTCTTTTCCAAGTTTCACGGAAGAATTGACATAACTAAGGATTTCCTGATCTCCTGGGTGCTGAGGGGCTGGGCAAGGATTTGTCCTCGTTCACCTGACAGTCGTCGACCCATCACTGTGCCTATTTTAGATTGCCTCTTAGGGGCCGCCGTGGTAGTTACGGAATCCCCTTATGAGGCAGTGCTATTTAAAATCGCTTTTTCAGTAGGGTACAAACGATCGCCGTCTTTGGGTCTCCTCGTGGCTAATGTGCGGTTGTTAGATGACAGTTTGCAGTGCAGTATTCATGTCAGTAAGACAGACCAGGCAGGTCGAGGCCAGTGGCCCGTATTGCTTAGTGCAGCTTATTCATGTATCCGCCCAGATGGCTGCCTGATTTGACTAGTGCATACAGACAGGGTACCTTTGTCTAACTATCAATTCCAAGCTGTATTTCATAGCTGCTTGCTGGAGATTGGCTTGGAGGCTGCGGAGTTTGGAACCCACTCCTTCCGCAGCAGAGAGAGGTGCTTTGGTTTCAAATATCCAGGCACTGTGAAGGTGGCGATCCTCCGCCTACAAGCGTTACATCCGGCCGCAGGAAACCTAGTAACACAGTGATTGGAATTTTATGAAATTAGCATGATCCAGACTTACGCCTGGGAGCATTTTTACCCTTTTCGTAAGCGTAAAAGTGTCCATTTGTACTTACTGCGTATATGTTATGCAACAAAATTCTGACTGTATGGGCCTTGAGCGTGCCAGCTTTGTAAATACGCCCGAAGGGGTGTGCCAGCCATATGAAACCCCTTAATTACGCTTCAAGGGTGGGGTGAGGTATTTAAATCATACAGTATGGGTGTGCTAAGCATTGTAACTACGCAAGGAGTCTGCAGACACCCGCAGTTATGCTCTGAAATGTTAGGGTAGGGTTTGATGGTAAAAATATGGATGACCGAGGGGGGTGCCTAGGGGAGTGCTTCGTAGGTACGCTGGTGTAAATAAGCTATGCACAAGGGTGTTTCATGAGCATAGGTCTGGATCAGGCCCCATGTTCCCTGTCTTTTCCTTCCTTCCCACTGAGGCCCTGGACAGGCGCTGGATTAGCTGGCACTGCTTGCTGCTTTGTAGGGGGCGTGAAGGGATTTTCTCTTCCTAGCCTGGGGAAACATTTAGTTCCCCTTACATATAAAAGATCTCCGCAGAGCTTTGAGGTTTTTACCTTCACCCAGGCACTGACAGCACCCCCTTTGGAAACCTTTAGCCAGAAAAGTTTTGATTGTAAATTCAGCTTTGTGTTTGGATTTAAGGTCGGTCACTCATCTCTTCTTATATTCTTTTTTCAGCGTTGGCCATGGGTAAGCGGAGGTTCTTGATTTTGGGCCACTCTTTTATTTACTGGGCGTTTGAATGTCATTTAGCCCATGGCAGGACTGTATCTAAGTTTGTCACTTTACAATGGTCTGGTAGACGTGGAACGCAATGACCACAGTTTCTATGTGTTATTACAAAGGAATTTGCTCGGTCTGGTTTACCGGAGGTAGTAATTTTGTACTTGGGTGGTAATGTTGTTTGTAGATTGCCCGTGTTAGAGTTGACTTTGGTAATAAGACATAATTTTCTTTTAGCTTTTGAGCATTGGCCAGATGTTTAGCAGGTTTGGTCAGACATTGTTCCTCGTTAGAAGTGGAGATTTTCAGACAACGGTGTGTTCATGGACGGTGTAAGGCATAAAGTAAATAGGTCCTTAAAGAATTTCCTTTTGGCTCACAGTGGGCACATTATTCACCATCCGGGCATTAAGTATAACATGTCCCAACTTTACAGGTCACTGGGTTTTGGTTGGTACGGGCAGGCTTGGCTGTTTTCTGCTTATTGCACTAGGGTGGAGCGCTTGGACGAGTGGTGAAGCTGAACACTGTGTCATCTTGTATTTATGTACTTGCTAATTTGCTTATGTCGCCCCCATAAAAATTTTTATGTAATTATTAATAAGACAATTCAGTAAAAAAAATTCCCCCCCTTCTTAATTCACTAATAAATATTCCAAATACTTTTATTTAAGCCCTTAAAAAGTTGTAAGTGTCATTTATTGTGTTGTGTTTTTCTTGGGGTGACTTGGGGTTCATTGCCTGCTCTCAAACATTGGAAATTTAATATTAAGGATAAATAAATCAAAAGGATCGGGAACATTATATCCTAAAATATTTGACAAAATCTGTATCATTGAATTGCAAAAGGGATAAAGTGCTGAACAGTTCCACCATATATGGATTGGGCCACCAATCGTGGAGGAGCAAGGCCAACACATAGCAGATAAAACAGAATGGAGGGGTAAATCGCAGACAGCGCTGATCTAAAGTAAATAACCAATAATGAATTACTGCATAAATTAAAATAGAGGATGTCAATGGGCCGGATCCAGACCTACAGACGCCTTACAGATGCTCGTGGTCATTATGGCCGACATCGTAGTGGGGAGTGCTCGCCCCATGCATTACGGCCCCTTCCCCCACCCTGTCCCCTCATTAGTATGTTCTTCTTCGCCTTCACGGCGGACATACGACATGCGTAATGGGGGGGAATGCCTCCCTTTTGTAAGAGCCGGAGTTAGTTACGTACACCGACCCTTATGGCATTGTAAAAAGGATGTGTACATGCGCACAACCTTCGAAACATATGCGTTGTACTTAATTGCCCTGTTGGCCATACTGCAGGATTGGGCCCAAAGTCAAGAAAGAAAAGACCAGTTGTAATCATCTTGACAACATAGTATATATGACTTATTTTCCTCATATAGGACCATATCCAGACTCCAGCACGCTTTCTGTACGTACTTGAGTCTGTCCGCCTGTAAGGCGCCCATAGGTCTGGATCCGGCCTTTTGTGACTAATTTAATATATTTGATATATTGGACCTGAATCACAACTAAGAAAGAACAGAATCTCCATGTGTATTTTTAAGAACGGTTAAACTGAGCATTCCCAGTACTCAAAACTATGCACGGAAACCATGGCCGAATGATTCACAGTTAAGAATGGCTACTTAAGAATGATTCAGATTTCAGAACAGAAAGACATCAGCATGTGGGGCTAGAGGAACAAGACTCTTAATGCAAATAAGTAGGACTCAGGCTACTAATGTATGGGCAT
>WWET01000159.1:993267-1017495 GCA_011038615.1 Limnodynastes dumerilii | reverse complement strand
TTCCTGGAGACTACCAACCCATTCTGACTCCAATGGTCCACTGGGGAGCCAGGAAATACTTCACCTCCATGGCAGAAATTCAGGTCAATCAGTCTAAAAATGCTTTGAGAGCTGAAGCCTACTTGCTCCTACCTATCCAGTTGTCCCAACTGATGCACCGCAGAGTTGCCAGTGCTTATTGATGGGTGCTCCAGGGAGTCCATTTGACAGGTGCAGAGTCTCTCCTTGGCTCTTATTGTCTTCTTGCTTGACCCAACATGCAGTCTCTCACCGGCGCCTGTAACATCTTTTTCCTTGGCTGCTCTGCACTGGACTCTTAATATATATCATATATTTGCACAAATATGTGTAATGGACATTTCTGCATTTTATTTTACAGATAGATGACTTAGTCTGTTACTGGTTAATGGCAGTGTTGCTGGGGCATTTTCTTTCCTTTGTTTCTGTTGCTAGCAGATTACCCCAGCCTTTCATGCATCTCTTTGCATTTACCTATAAATTGATTGAGCAACTTCCATTTTGTGTGTATACTGTTTGTGGGCTTGTCTGGGAGCAGCAGCTGAGAGGGGGTGTTGTTCCACAGCTGCTATTTTGGAGGCTTTAAGGGGTGTCTCCTGAGGTAAGTTTGGCTCTCAATTTAAAAACATATATATATCACCCAACATTGGGACTCTCAATGTTAGAGTTAGGACCACCATATCCAGAAAGGCCTTGACAGTGGCTGGTGGCTTATCATATATTTGGAAATTAACCCCTGCCTTTCATACACCTGTTTGCATTTACCTATAAATTGATTGAGCAACTTCCATTTTGTGTGTATATATTATATATATATAAGTTTACATATTCCAGTTATTAATTTTCGAGTCAGACTATTTGTCTGAGTCTTTAGCTCTGAAGTTACAGTAAGGGTTAAAATTAAAAATGTTAGTATCGTGTATAATTAGTCTGTCCCTGTATTGCCAACCTTTCATTCCAGTATTTGTGTTAGGGCATTACTTTTATGGTGAAATCTTTATGTAACTACCAAATCATTTGTATATGTCTGTATGCTATTTTTATAGCTATTTTTATTGTTGTTGTCATTTTATTCTCTGTAAGTTCTTATATATCGGCTATTAATCTTTGAGTCAGACCACCTATATCTGAGCTATCTGCTCTGAGGTTGCAGTAAGGGTTAAAAAACGAAACTACACACCCACTGGTCTGTGACTTTAAAAGATACCGCTTGTACTAGTATCCCCCACCCCCTGATGAAGTAATTCCATGACTAGCATGACTTGATCATACTACTGTGATGGTCACTGTGAGGTATCCGCCTGACATGTGTTCCGGGACGCTGGAAACCGCGAGTGGTTTTTATCTGATTGCTTTGTATGAATGTCCGATACCAAGTTCATATCTGGTGCGCATCTGTTCGTTATAGCAGTGCTCTGCTTTTAATAAAATTTACCGCACTACGAGGCGCCCCCTGTTTTCTTTTATATTTTATATATATATATATGAGTCAACAATTGTAGAAAGAATAACTGGTGCGCTGCTGTAAGGTGCTAAATTAGGAGTATAACAGGTCAAATTTTAAAATAAATAAATAAACGTTTCCAAACACAACAGAAAGAAAGTACTGTATAGTAGTGAATAATAGCACTAGGTCCTTTTCTCCAATTGAACCGCAGCTTCCCCAAATGAAATCCGGTCCTTACTTCCGGAGGTGAATAATATAAAATAACCAAGAGGACAGGGAGCGCTTCATAGTGCATTAAAGTATTTATTCATTTGCCCAAATAGGCTCACGATTAAAAACGTACCAGATAGACTGGTGATATCAGCATGTAATGAACAGAAGTCCTGGGTATAACCCTATTACCGTGAGCGCCCAGCGTCCTGGAATTACCCCACAGCACCGCTCTGACCGATCCGTGTCAGATAGCAGAAGACCCGTCCACCACGTGCAGTTTGTGTTTGGTCCGTGCACAGTCCCGCTCCTACGCGTTTCGTCACAAGACTTTGTCAGGTAGTGTCGCGGGCACTGTGCAATTGTTCCTTTTGAATGGCTGGGAGGCAAGGTTACTGTCCCATTACCAGGCAGTCAATCAACGGACCCAGCTCATGGGTATACTTCGCGTAAAACAACTCTATCCATAACTTGCAGCAAAAACAATACGTGCGAAGACTCAAGAGAATAAACCCCGATATTGCAACAACTCTTACAATCAAATGTTACAAATTATTACAATCAAATAGGGGATCCCATGACCATTAACCCAATCTCATTCAAAGGTATACAATGCAATCAGACATATTAAACAGAATAAAATGCAATAAACATACTATAAAATGTATGTGTCAAATACATCATTCAAAAATTATATTAAAAGGACACTTAATAGCTAGAGAATATATACATAACTTTTCATCCGATCTAAATATTGCATACAGGGGTGCTACCCTGGTCTAGAATCATTATAAATAATAATTCATAAATGATACTTGTAATGTGCCTACATATGTAAGCATTCAAAATATGAATTAAAAGTGTATATTTCAAAATTAATAATAATTAATTTTTTTATATAATTTTTGAATGATGTATTTGACACATACATTTTATAGTATGTTTATTGCATTTTCACAATTCACTCACGCATCTCCCTCCAGGTAACACTCCATTCACAGCTCACCCTCCAGCTCACACTCCATTCACACCTCTCCCTCATGCTAATACTTCATTCACCACTCACACTCCAGGTACCATGAAAAAATGTAAATGTCTGCCATGAGCTGTGATTGGCTCACGGCTGTGGTCTGTGATTAGCTGGCAGTGATTCTAGGTGGATTGACAGCCAGCACTTCCTGGGCGCCCTTCTCACTACAGTGCTGCTATACTGCTCAGCTGGGCAGCCATCAAGGACATGACAGCTGAGTAGGTAGCCCTAGGGTTCCAGGCCTGGGCCGGGGTGCAGTGCTCAAAGGGCCCCAAGACTTGTGAAGCCCTGGGCACCTACCCATTGTACCCAATGGAATAGATGGTCCTGGTCTTAACCAGGAGTTCAAAAGAGAAAGAGAAGGGGTTCCAATGCATTATTTGACAACCATAATATATACTTATACTTAATATTTCAAAGAAAAGATTTTTAATATTTCAAGTGTTAATTTTTTGACTGTACTTATATTTGACATTTTTTTTCATTTCACACAAACATGATTCTTTCATTACAGATTCTTACAATGCATAATTTCACTTTAAATGGCACAATTATTTTAACTACATCTTCAGAAAGAACTTTAAACTTTTTAGCATTTATTAAAAACCTGCTCTATTAGGATCAGTAAGGGACTAAAACCTGTTAAAAGTATATTGTTTAAATAGGAGTATGAGCGTGACAAGAATTGTTAAATGTTAAAACTGATGCTAACAATCTAAAACAAACTGTTTGATAAACATTAAAGTACCACTATTCCAGGTAAGGGAATGGTCGTTCAAAATGGCCCTATTTTGAAAGGGCTGTTCTCTACCAGGCAGTTCCAAACTGGCTGGGAAACCCATTGCTTTTGCCTCGAAAAGGCAAAGCAATCGATCCCCGGAGCACTGAAGGCAGTACTCCAAATGGTAAGAATAAATTTACCACAACCTTTTCCCTAATCCTTACCCTAACCTTCCCTTCCCTGCAGCCTGACCCTAACCCTCCCTTCCTTGCAGCCTAACCCTAAGACTCCCTTCCCCGTAGCCTAACCCTAAGACTCCCCTTCCCGCATCCTAACCCTAAGACTCCACTCCCCATAGCCTAACCCTAAGACTATTCTCCCCACAGCCTGAGCCTAAGTCTCCCATCCCTGCAGCCTAACCCTAGACTCCCCTCCATGCAGGCTGACCCTAACCCTAACCATCCCCTTCCATGACCTTAATCCTAACCCTCCTTTCCTCAGAGGCTAACCCTAACCCTCCTTTTCTCAAAGCCTAACCCTAACCCTAAAAGTCCCCAGAGATGTTACTCACCTCTCCAGCGGGGTCTATGATGGGTGGCGGGTTACATAAATGAATGTGTAAGTATGCCAATCAGCATACATACACAAAAAAAATAAAAATTAAAATGACTGTTTTTTGAAATAGAGATGAGCTTTGGACAATGCGCAATTCCCTGGACCATTCGAACTGAATATATAAATGAGATGGCACACTTCAAATATTTGAACCTTTTTTTGAATATTTTTTTTATATACTCTTTATCATGTTCATTTAATTTCAGTATATATTTTTTTAACACTTATTTTGTATATTTTTGTTGCTCTCGAGATTAACAACTCTCACATACATTTTTTTCCATACTTTTTTTTAATAGAATTTTTATATAACTAAAATCCCAGAGTGAATATTGTTGACTTGCTAATGCTTGAATGCTGCTATTGAAATAAAAAAGCTTATTGTTTGACTGATTAACTTTAATTATCACAGGCCCAGATGTAAGACCTGAGATTGAGTATCAGAAGCTATCTGTAATTTCTATATTAATGTCACTGCTACAAAGGTGATGTCATTCTCTCCTTTTATAATAAGAGTAACTTAGGATACATGTGTCATACAGCTGTCAGGTAGTGTGTCATTGCCCTTCATGACAGGCTTAGAACTGTTGCTCTACAGTAAAAGTTCACGTTACAAGTTCCCGTTGCGACATACATCATTACGAAGTGGAGACAGCCAAAAGTTGGTTTTTGGCTGTCTCTATTGCAAATGACCAAAGTTGTAGAATTTTTTTTTTTATGAGTGGGTGAGTATTCGATTCACATACTCACCCATTCATTTTTGTAAGTGCTGAAAACACCCTCTCTGGGGAGTGTTAGGCTGTGGGGAGGGGGGGGGCAGTTAGAATACAGGGGGAGAGACTTAGGGTTAGGCTGCAGGGGACACACACTCAGGGTTAGGATGCAGGGGGGAGACTTAGGATTAGGGTGTGGGTTGGGAATAGAATATTTACTTACCTTACCTCATCCAAGCATAAGCAATATATAGTTTGGAACTGGCTGGGAGTGACCAGCCCTATTGAAATAGTGCCGTTCGCAACAGGGACCCACACTCAAAAGTTCTTTTGCACTGGAGTGCAATGTACATTTTACTTACCAACTTTATCATGCTGCAACACCAGAAAGCTGCTCCCCATTCCATATTGCTGACTTATCCTACAGAGATCCAGAAGGTGGGTCACTTCATGTAAGTTTGTGGAGTGGCCTTCCATTGCATGGAAAACTAAATCTAGTGATTTGCGGAATCATATTCCCACTGCCACTGCACTAAGAGCTCTGAGCACAGCAGGAATGGATACATTCTCCACTTCCATATATGAATTTCAATGCACCCAAACCCCATGATCCCAGTCACCTGACATCCCTTTCCATGCCAGGAGTTAATGAGTTAATGTGACAGGGCTTTTCTGTTCCCAAGCTGTTGGCTGCTTCCAAAGCCATTCAGCTTCTGTAGTGTGTGCCTACATCTTTAGCAGGGGTTCCATTTGCTGCTGCGAAAATGGCATTTTAGCAATACACATAGATGACAGCTAATTTTTGGCTGTTTCTATTGCGAAAATGCTTACATTCAGAAATTCACACCACAGACCCGCCACAGGGCCTGGACAGGTTAGTGCAGGGGAGAGGATGTAGTTTATCAGGGTAGTCTTAGGGTTAGGCTGCAGAGTGGGGATGGATGGGTGAAGGGTAGTTTTAGGGTTAGGCTGCAGGGAGATATGGATGGGAGAAGGGGAGACCTAGGCTTAGGCTGCATAGAGGGGGTGGAGTACAGAAGGGTAGACTTAGGTTTAGGCTGCGGGTAGGGGATAGAGCATAAAAGGGGAGTTTTAGTGTTAGATTCCGGGGAGGGGATAGAGGGTAAAAGGGGAGTCAGGGTTCGGTTGCAGGTAGGGGATGGATGGGAGAAGGGGAGACTTAGGCTTAGGCTGTGGGGGGATGGAGTATAGAAGGGTAGACTTAGGGTTACACACAAAATGGAAGTTGCTCAATCAATTTATAGGTAAATGCAAACGGGCATGAAAGGCAGGGGAAACAAAGGAAAGGAAATGCCTCAGCAACACTGCCATTAACCAGTAACAGAATATACCATCTATCTGTAAAATAAAACGCAGAAATGTCTGTTACACATATTTGCGCAAATATATGATAAAGCTTATCATATAATTATATTATAATAAGATCTGCAGTAAGACCATTGCTGTAAAAGTGATGTTTGGGTATATGCAGTACCCTCTTCTATTGCCTGCTCACTCTCTCTCTCTCTCTCCATTGGTCACCCAGTTTCTATGACATAAATGAGTTTCTTTTCTAGTTAAACTTACTTGATTTCATATGAATGATTGGAATACCCTTTTTTCTGTCCACACCAGGGGCTGGAGTAGAGAAACCCAGGGGACAGCCATTTGAAAAGGGTAATTGCATTGTTTCCCCTTCCCCCAGCTGGCATGTTTTATAATGCTGACTGATCACTGCATTCAGTGCACATATTGATGCATGTAAGTTGCACAAGTGCAGTGTAGTACACTGTAATGTATACTGTAAATGGTGATTATAATTAGTGTAAGAAATTCTGTCACAAAGTGAAGAACTAAAACAATATAAATGAATTAATTTAGTAAAAGAAAAATATTATGGAAAATATATAAAATATTTGATACTCCAGCAGCAACTTTATAACTAGGTTGTGGAGTGTCAGCCCTTTGGACTTAGACATGACCTGTGCCTGGTGCAAATGTTTTGACATAAACAGTGTTTATTTCCATCTGCATTTGAGCTTGCGTTTGACCTTGCTTAGGCACGTGCTCACTGTACATTGGGCCGGATCCAGAACTACGTCCGTCTTCCATAGAATAAACAGTAGTTAATGCGCATGCGTAGTAGCTATTGTACGTAATCTGCGTATCGTTTCGATACGTAGATTGCGTATATGTGGTCTAAAAGACCGCATATACGCAATCTACATATCGAAACGATACGCAGATTACATACAATAGCTACTACGCATGCACAGTAGCTACTGTTTATTGAACTACGTCGTCTATGGAAGACGGACGTAGTTCTGGATCCGGGCTATTGACTATATTCCACAACAGGTCTTTGAGTATGCAAGCAGCAGCAGCTCGAGTAGCATTTGGGTCTGAATAAGAAGCAGAAGCACACTGAGATACTCTACGTGAGCTGGTATATGCTCAACTCTGGATTGACTCCCGTTGTGGTCCAGGATACCGGACATTCCATCTCTGTGTACTGACTGCCTACAATAACCAACTGCTTGTTTTTTGGAACTTGCCCTATTTTAAGTTTCTTGTCAATTATTTGTGCCATCTGCCCTGTCTTTGTGTACTAAATAAACTAAACTGCCGCTTGTCTCAAACCGAACATCGGACATTATCTAGAGCTCCGTACGTGCGAAGGTCTGGAACTCCATACAGAAGAGGGGAGTGAATTCCCCTGTCACTTCCCTTTCTTGTACAGAGTTATGGACACTTCCGTGTCCATAACTTAAAGCCTCCCTTTATGCAAGGGCCGCCCCAACACGCAGATTTCCATGTGGACAGAGCACAGTTCCATCCACTTGGAGATCCGTTGCGTAACATCTGGCACACCCATGTGTACATGTTACTTGCAAGGGGACTTCGACAATCAACTTGCGTAAGTCCCCTTGCGCTATCAAATCTGAATATGGCCCATCTTTATATCTGAGAATATGCTTAGCTTGTCTTTGCCATCTTGTTTATTTTGTCCACAATTGTAGGTTCAATTTCAAACAGCTAAAACTCCATGATTTAAAGGACCTTAACTCTACAAAGCTGCAGTTACTGCTAGAAGACCAGTGCCAACCACCAGGTACATTCATTAACTAAGTGAAAATTGGAAGAATGGGTTAATTTTGTGTAAGCTGGCTAAGTGTGAACTGGAAAATGGTTAGTTAAATTATTGTGACATGGGGGGTAGTGGTGGTAATAGTTATGTAATTTATTTATTAACAGGTTTTTATATTGTGCTATCAGATTACACAGCGCTTTACTGAGAATATTTCCCATTCACATTCACATCAGTCCCTGCCCCAAAGGAGCTACATTTTAAGTTTCTAACACACGCACACACACACGCACACACACACACACACACACACACACTAGGGCTAATTTATTCAGTAGCCAATTAACCTTGTTTTTGTGGGAGTGTGGGAGGAAACCGGAGCACCCGAAGGAAACCCACACAGACACAAAGAGAATATACAAACTCCGCACACATGAGGCCTAGTCCAATAATCGAGCTCATGACCTTAGCGCTGTGAGGTACAAGTGCTATCTGAGTCACCATATCTTGCACATGGCCCTGTTCAATTTTTTTTATTTTTTTTGCAGTATACACAGAAACCATCCACTGTTGAATATCAGTGATCAATGTAAATGTTTAATTTTAAATTAAAAAAGGGTTATATATTTAAGGACTCTGATTTGTTCAAACAATTGGCTGGATGATCTCCTCTGTGGCTATGTGGTCGCCTTCAGGTTCTAGGTCATCCAAATGTTGGTATCACCTTCCCTATCCTTCCCTTCCCCTGTCATTTCCCCCCTTCCTTTTTCTTTATTTTCCCTGTGTGTGCTTGTCTTTGTCTTTGTACACCTTTGCCCCCTTTGGGATTTAACCATGGATACTCCTACTCATCTTAGATTGCTTAGGATTTGGTTCTTCGGAGTGTTTTACCATTTAGATAAATCTGTAAAAACTGCATTCTCATTTGTTATGTTGTACTACTGGTTTTTACATTGTTACTCTTTGGAATGCTAATAAACAATATTTACACTAAAAAGGTTTATATTATATTCGTATACATACAAAAACCCTATAAAGAGAATAAATGGAACACTAGGTTTACAGTCAAACTATTTAGGTAAAACAGGAAAGCAGCAAGAATCAGTAGATATTTACAAATGAAATGGATGAGGATAGTAAAGCAAAAAAATAGCGAACAACATCCAGGAATCTTAAACTTAAGCAATAATGGATAATGAATGCTATGGCTGAGCTGGATGACATTAACAGCAAGTGGCAGACTCAAAGCAGTCATGTGATTACAGGTAGGATCTAAAATTTCATGTGCCCTGGCAGGTTAAGAATATACATACAGAATAATACAATATCTTGTATAATATTTTGTCTATTGCTAAATATATTGATTGGTTGCCTTATTATCTTACTTATGCATGATTATGCCATATGCATAGTTATATAAAACATTCTGATTAATAATATACAATATATTAATTCAAAGTAATTTCTGATGATGTTTAATGTTAACAAAATGTATTATTATTCTATATGAAACCACAAAGCATCTCTAAATGTTGCAGCTCAGTTTTATAACCCCTTACTTTATAAAATTCTACGAAAACATCCAAATAAAATCTACAGATGTATATGTTGTCTTCATATGATTTAGCATATTGCAAGCAGTTAAATAAGTTATGTTTTGTATTATATTGATCTTGTAAATGTTAATGTCTTAGAGCTGTCAACAAAGCAACCATAAATAGACACTGTAAAAAGTATAATATATTTCTATTCCTCTCAATTGGTCCATCAGTCCATACTGAATTGTCAGCAGATGCTAATATGTACAGAATGCCCATCTGTAAATGAGTTTTTCATCACACACAAGAGAATGAACTTCATTAACACCTCTGTCATGTTTATAACTTGTACTTTGTTCAGGCATTTACTTCTGTCTAAATAAACGACTTGGAAACATGACAACAGCCTTCAATGTTCTATAGACCATGAGTGATGCATGAATTAGATTTGCATTTAATATTATGTCCCTGCATTCCAAATTAAGCAATACCAAAACAATGCCAGGCTGTCATTGAATTTGTTACAATTTTAACATATTTTCATGCAGACATTCAAAAGGTTTACAGCACATTGATATGTTCCTTTACTTAGCATTATGATGTTTACAATTTTTTTTGTGGGGTTAACATAATGATGAAAGTTTTCATTTTGATAAAGCGTTGGCAATAAATATTAATAACATATGATAGCAAACAGTTTATTGTGTATGTATTTCCCTGGACCTGAAAATGAATCTGCCTACATTAAAATGTTAATTTAGACATGCCAGTGCTTCATTGCTTAAGGATAATCATGTGTTTGAAATATAATTAAAAGGTTTTTTTTCAGCTACAGTATCATGATGTGTGGCAGCAGAAGCACCATGTAATGTAGCAGAAATGTAATAGAGGGAGATGTGATGCTAGAGCAGGGGTGGGCAATTAATTTCTATAAGGGGCCACATGAAAAATCTGAACTGTGTTGGAGGGCCGAACCAATGATAACTTGAACTTAATTATGCTCAATATTATTTTTTTCCCATTATAAAAAGCAGCAAATTATATATTTTGATAAGATTTTACTGGAAATCAGAAGTTTAAGAATATTCTATAAATATTTATGTAAATTTATTAATTGTGGTGTAGGTCAAAGAGGACTCACCCTGGATGCCGGTCTGACGGGAACTCTAAAGCACCCCGAAGTTTAAGCAGGAAGTGACAGGGCAAAGCCGTCTCCCGCGGGATAAACATCATCAGGCGCTGGTTGCTAGGGACCCAGGGGGCAGGGGCCACCGGGAGTGATTGCCCTGTGCACTGCGGCTCTGAAGCTTGCGACTCGCGGGCAGCCACTGGACCTCAATTGTTAAGGGTCTTTGTGACCTAGCAATACAGCACAGTGTGTGGTGCAGGGAGCCTGTGGGTGGAGAGCTGCGGGTGCCGTGCGTGTGAGATTAAGGAGGAAAGCCGTGTGACTGGAATAAATACGCACATACCTCCCAACATTTGAGAATTGGAAAGAGGGACAAAATTTAGTAACATGATAGAGGGGGTGTGTCATGTACCTGCCAGTGGGCGTGTCTGGGGAAAGTGGGTGTGTCTTGCACCATGGCGGGTCTAGTGCCTGCCCCTTTTATTAATTCAGCCATCCATATGTCTGCCCCTTATTATTTTTCCAAACAGCCATATGTCCACCTCCATGTCTGCCCCATTCATTATTTTCCAGCTTCCATATGCCTGCCCCTTTATTATTTGTCTAGTCTCCATATGTCTGTCCTTTTATTATTTGTCTAGTCTCCATATGCCTGCCCCTTTATTATTTGTCTAGTCTCCATATGCCTGCCCCTTTATTATTTGTCTAGTCTCCATATGTCCGCCCCTTTATTGATTCTTATATTTTGAATATGTTGTAGCTTGCTTAATAAAGTTGTGGAAGTAACACATAAGACAATACAACATTAGAATGATAAGGGTTTTAGATGGCCCTAGCAGCTGCACTGTTATACAGATCAGCTACAGCAAAATCCATGCATTAGACCTGATCCTAAATTAGTAATGACTTGTGGAAGTCAGGTGTTTTTCTGGCAGCATGCATACGCGTGTCCACGTGTACAGAACTCTGTACTGAGAGGGGAGTTATTTACAGACCACTGTGCATGTGAAATAGAAGCCGAGATCTGGATCAGGCCCATTGGACAGTATTCACAACTTAGAGTGAGTTAGGTGCGGACAGACCCGCACCTAACTCACTCGTTCAGCCACTAAGCCGCCCCCCGTTTTTAGGAACCTTATGGCACTAGGAACCTAGTGCCATAGGGCTACCTTAACTAACTGTGCAGAGTTCCCTTCTTAAAAAAGAAACTATGCACAGACAATGGCTCACCCCCGCCCTCCCCAGCTAATCTAAATCCCTCCCCCGCTAATCTAAATCCCCACCCCTTCACACTTCTAACTAAGCACTCCCCGAGGCAGCATTAGCACGCCTTCTTCTTCCTAAACTACCTAACTGGGATATAGATTGCATAAATGTATGCGCAGTAGTTACATTCTTAAGATTACGCACCTAAGAAGCCAGAGATTCTTAGGTGTGAATCCAGTCCATTGTCTCTATATTACTGCACAATAAATTATTTTATCAATATTATAGCTCATGCCTGTGATATTTGAAGCTTGTATTATGTAACTATCTTAACTGTGTGATGCTTTTCTATATAATCCAGTGAGGCCATCACACAAATGGAGACTTCATATTTTCTGAATTTCTATGTTTATATTATGGTAAAAATTGCCACCTATCCACAACAGATTGCACCCATCACATTTGCATGCCTGTCTCAAAGCAAACTAAGGTTTTCAATTGGCTTCAGGATACGATAATGCATGGAACATCTGCAAGAAAAATATTTGTCTATTTTTCATCTCTATGGGATAACACTATACCATCTGTCATACATTTCAAGATGCTGGTATAGAAAATAGATCATTATGATCAATGTTTTAAAGCAATTCATATTGGTTCTCATAATAAATTGTGTTATGAGCACCGAAGGCAAGGAACAGTAGTTTCGTCTACAAGCATAATTGTGATTCAGTGATATTATCCAAAATTATGTCTGTAGGACTAGATCTGTGAGACCTAACAACATGATAAAATAAAACTGATAAATCTGAAACACTCCAGAAAGGAAATGAGTATCTAAAGCATCACTATGGATTGGGCTACCCAGATATTTAAAACTAGCCTCACACAATGAAGTTTTCAACCCTAGAAAAGACAGCAAGGGCTCCTGCAATTATTATTGATATTTATAGAGAAAGTGTTTTGTATGTATTTTAGCTCCCTTTTGCCTTTGTGGCATTTAGAAATGCTCCAGTTCTGGAAAGTCACATATTACTGCTGTGCTGAGATCTGTTTCTTTTGCCTCACTGGGGCTGGTCCAGAGGTGAGCGTACATCAACTGGCAGGATGTTTCTCTGTGTGTTTTTCATCCGTGCATACTCAAAACAGAAGAGCAAGAATCCAAGTCCTATTCAGATCTGAGTACAACTCAAGCTTTGGTGGATTGCAATATGAGGGGCGTGTTGAGCAGGGGCTGGCTGACTCATTTTAGCTTGGGGGCAAGCCACAGCAGTGGCCCAGAACTAGCAGTCCATACTTAAAAGGTTGTACTTTAGAGTTGACACTATTTTACTGGTGATCCAGTGTATAGGCGGCTACATCCCCATCAGTAGTTTTATAATCATCATCACGTATCCTGCCATTACTATGGTGTTATATCAGAGAAAGCAAAAGATCCGAGGCCTGACTAGCTTTATGTACAGCCAATTAAGGTGCTGAATGATATACCTCAATGTAACACATTAAGTAACACAATGTAACATATTAATTATATCACACTACCCCTCAGTCACACTGCCCATGCTACCTATACCGCTGCCCATTCAGTTTATCACTATCATGCTGCAATACAAGCACTCACACTGCCCATACCATCTATCACATCTCAAATCCTATTTATCACTGTCACACTGCCATTACCATCACACAGCTCATACCATCACACTGCCCATACCGTACTTTCTTATGTCCATATAATCACCAAACCACTGTCCATTACCATCATGCTATTAGACTACCCATACATTCTTATGTTCATAAAATCACACACACACTGCCCATACTTTCTCATGTCCATACTATCACTCATACACTGCCCATACTATCACATTGCCCATTATATCAAACAGTGCCCATATTATCACACTGTCCATATTATCACACAGTACCCATATTTTCACACAGTGCCCATATTATCACACAATACCCATATTTTCACACAGTGCCCATATTATCACACAATACCCATATTTTCACACTGTGCCCATATTATCACACAGAACCCATATTTTCACACTGTGTCCATATTATCACAAAGAACCCATATTTTCACAGTGTTCCCATATTAACACACAGTGACCATACTACCACTCACACACTGTCCTCTCTGTTCTTTCTAACCTTTTGATTACTTCCTTTCTCTTCCTCAATCTTCCTTTCTCCATGTCTTTCCTGTATTCTTCACTCCTCTTCTTACAGTCCTCACTTCTTAATGTGTTGGGCTTGATATCTGTGATATCATCACGCCCAGCGCATCATTGTCGAGGAACCAGGGTTCTGTTTAAAGCGCGTAGCACTCTGGTTCTACTGTTTAAAGGTCTGGAGTGAAGCTGTTGGCCAGGTGAAGTCTCCAATCTGGTCGGTTGGCCTGCCATGGGCTGCACAGACGTGGGCCTAAAACTACCAATAGTGGTGCGGCCTGGGGAACACATGCTACCCTGCTTCCCGGCCCAGCCTGCCTCTGGTGTTAAGGAAGGGAGGAGGTGGAGGGACATAGTCAATGTACAGTAAGGGCGTGACAAGGAAAGTGCTCCCGATCCATATCAGAGCGCAGACAGAAAAAATTTCTTTTTACATCAAGAAACATGCACCATCCATGGGTTATGGTTAGGTCCATGGGCCACTTATTTTAAGGCCACTTTAGTACCTGTGAGCTTGATTTTCATCCTTTAAAAGCATTCATAACGGACCGTATTCATACTTATGCTTTAATTCCATATGGTAGCGTCCGCTGCCATATCTCCTATGCACACCCCTTGTCCGGACGTCTGTGGGCTGCACTCTGTTGTGGATATAATGGTACAGCACATGCGGTTACATTTTCCTGCAGAATTTTCTATGTACTGAAGTCTGCAATCGTTATTAGCAATGAATACGGCCCAATGTTATGAAATTTCTGTATTATGTTTAGGTATCTTATGGCACTTAAGTCCATCTTAAGAAGGAAACTACACACGGACATTGCCTCTCCCTGCCTCCCCTCGCCCTCCCCGGCTATTCTAGATCCCTCCCAGTCCCACTTTTAACTAAACACTCCCTGAGGTGTCATTATGCCACTCCATGAGGTCTTTAAAGACCGCACAGAGACAATCTCTGTCCCTAACTGATACGTAGATTGCGTAAATGACCTACTACACATGCGTAGTAGGTTATTTCAGGAAAATACGCACTTAAGAAGCAAAGCTTCTGAAGTGTGAATCAGGGCCTTTGATTTTAATGAGGACATTTTACAAGTGAAGTGCTTGCAAAATAAAAAACCTTTACAACTATGTGAAATACAGTGTACTACCCTGTACGTAAGCTACAGAATTGATCACATGTAGCAGCAGTGAGCTGGGTGCTTTTACGCTACATCCTGTGGTTTGTGAATCAGACATACAACAGCCAAAATTGCGGCGCATAAGTATGGTGTCTGTATATAAACTGTGGGATTACTTGATTCAACAAGTGGTGGTGAGGCTCAGTATTGCGATCCTATAGTTTTTGTATTGTTAAATCTAGAAATCTAGTCAGAAAAATGTATATCTATCTATCTATCTATCTATCTATCTATCTATCTATCTATCTATCTATCTATCTATCATTATAGCCATTTATCTTAATCTGTTAAAATAAATATATAACTATGTAATTATATTACACACACAGACTATTAGGTAATAGGTAAGAGATACGTTTGGATATGAGAAATTAAATATAGTGTTAATTTCAAATGTAAACATTTCCTAGCCTATTGCCCTGATAAATCAAATTATTTACTCAGTTGTCTGCAATTACATTTTCAATATAAAGAAATGTTACATAGTATAGTCCCATTTGGTTCAATTAGCTTATTATAATTAGAGGATTTCTGTCTATGATCCTAGCCTCTTCTGCCCCGGAGCAATTGTGCACAAATGTTAATTGCTAATAAAATCTTACAACCCCAATAAGGAGCAATCGTCCTCTTTGTACAAACAATTTACTTTGTGTTACACAGCAGCTGCAACCATCAAATGACTTCAATTGCTGTGCATTATGTATGCAAATATTAAATACTTCAGCTATTAAGGCACTTATACCTATTCTTGTTGCTTTTTAACTAAACAGCAGGACAAATTCAACAATTATAATAATCCCAGTTTATTGTGCAGATGTAAAAAGTGACAATTACCGGTATCTAGTCTTCTTTCTATTGTTGTTTATCATAATGCCAGTTCGAGAGATCATGGGGTCCTAAGCAAGGTAATGATTTGGGCCCCCTCAACCGTAACTACGCAACATTTAGGGACGCGCGATCCTAAGGAATGGGTTTCCCTAGCTACGCCAGGCAACATCTGCCCGGCGCATGCGCAGATCAGCAAAACTGCTGATCTTATGCATATGGCCACCTTAACTATGACGGCGGACATAGTTCTGGATCAGGCCCTTTGTCCCTTATTTGTATTTCTCTGTATGCTGTCTTTGAGGACATGAGTTTCTCGCTGTGAGGATTCATCTGTGTGCTGGTTGAGTTACTTTCCCACTTGTGTCTTGCTGATTCATTTGTTCTGTGCAAACTGCTGTGGATTTGTCTTATTTGTTTTAGGCTAACATTTTCACTGATTTCTGTTTAAGGTACAATAAATGTTGCTGATTTATTTAAGAAGGTTGGACTTCTTCATTATTACAGGTTAAGAATTTATTATAATAGGGAAAATGAGAATAGGGAAATATATGCCACAGGGTGGGACTAAAAGCCCCTCTTGCTGGCACACCATTTGGTGGCAAAGACATGCCTCCTCTTATGGTCAAGTGTACCCTTATTTAGCTGTGAAATGTTGCAGGGTAGATCCAGAAAAAAGTACGTTAACGATTTTACGCTAGCCGCTGACGTAAAATCACCCATTTGTATTTACTGCGCATGCGCGTGGCAGATGTTACACCACGTAACTCTGAACGTAGGTACCATCGGTGTAACTACGAATGAAGGGGCGGGTTCACCCATACGACACCCGTAGTTACATTTGGTAGGCGGAGGGAGGCATTTAAATCGTACAGTATGGGCCAGGTTAGGCCGCTACATACGTGAATCCATTACGTACGTCAGTACTTGTGGTGACCGAATGCTAAGGGTCTATGGCCCTTATTCAGAGTACCGGACATATAACATATACGTCCAGTGTTTAGCGATTTTTACTACTGCGCATGAGTAGTCATTTTTTTACATAACCTACGTATCTTTTTCTTAGGTAGATTGCATAAATGCATGCGCAGTAGTAAAAATCGCTAAACACCGGATGCATATGTTATACGTCCGGTACTCTGAACACGGGCCTATGTGAGAAATTGCGGAGAGGTGTGATAGCAAGTGAATGACTCAGAGTTAAGAATCAATTTGCACTCCAAAATATTCTGTTTTTTATTCTGTATTTTTTAGTACTTTTGTTTTGGTCAATTTCTTTGCAGGAAACTTAGGTTTTAGCTATAAAATTGAATCAGATATCAAGTACAGTTTGTACAGATTCAGACAATAAAAATATGTTTAACCATTATATACAATTCACAGTTATACAGTTTACCCGTTTCCCTTCCCACTGAACTTGCCCAAACCAGCTCCAAACCCTCCTGCTTAACACTTAAAATAACTTGTTAGCAACTTGTTTCTTGTACATGGTAACACTTTAACAATTCTAATTTAAGCCTATAATTAACAGTAAAAATTAAATATATAAAGTTGGATGACAAATGTATTTAAAATGCTTAGAGAGTTATCTTAATTCTTCCGCCATGTTTTCACTCCTTTTTCTAACCACCAACTCCTCCAATGTTCTTCTGACAGAATTTATGATTTCTGTAGCAACTCTCCCTATGTTCAATACAATCCTTTCCGTTCTGCTGCCAACTCCTTTCTCTAATCCCCCTTGATAGTGTCCCTCAGCTCACTACCAATGTCTCTCCCCACTATCACCAGTCTCCTCCGATTCACTCCCGGCACCTCCAATCACCTCCGTTATACTCCTCCACCTCCAACTCACTCCTCTGACTTGCTCCTGTCACCTCCGATATCCTCCAGTAACACTTCCCTCACTGCCAACTCTCTCCTCCGATTCACTCTCCTCACCTCCAGTAACACTCCTCTCCATCTCCAACTCTCTCCTCTGTCTCTCTGTCTCTCTCTCTCTCTCTGGTCACCTCTGTTATCTCCGCTCGCTGCCACCGGCTCTCTGCTCCGTCTCGCTCCCGTCACCTTCAATCACCTCCCAAAACACTTCACACCGCCTCCGATTCTCTCTTCTGCCTTTCTCTCAACTTTTTCTCAACTGGATACCACCGACAATACTTTTTCCCCATTTTCAACTTTCCTCTCTGCCCTAATTTAGTCACCTCAGAACACTCTTACTTCCCTCAACTTCCGTACCACACTTAGCTTCAACCATCCAAATCGCCTCAAAATTTGCCCTCCAGAAGCTTCTAGAGCAGTGTTTCTCAACCTCGGTCCTCAGGACCCCCTAACAGTCCATATTTTCTAGGTTTCCTTAAAAATTCAAAAGTGATATAATGAGCAGCACCTGTGGAGCTTTTAAAATGTACCAAGTAGTAAGAAGTTTTGTACTGGCACTATCACCGTTAGATATTCAAACCGCTTCCCTAAGTTACGGGAGGTGCTCAGAGGTAGGAATAAGCATTTTGAAATTATTAAACCTCAGAAAAAGGGGGGTGCCTATGCTGTTGACATCCCCCTCCTTTTTGGGGTACACAAGTAACCTCTTAGTGGCACTCTGGGTCTGTGCAATTTTGTAATTATAGTAATATTTGAGTAATATTAAAAAATTTTAAACTTTATTAATGTACATTTAAAATAATATCAGTTCCTACAGTGCCAAGCACCGAAAAATTGTTTTAAAAACACTTTACACGTGCATGCAGTCCCTGATTAGGGAGCTATTGCCTATTGTTCCCTATAATTAGTAAAGTTTTTGAATTGCTGGTGAATCTTTATAAGTAGCAGTCATATGATAGTGTTTAGATAGATAGCTATGATTTATGAGATTGTAGAAGATTGAGTGCACATAGATATACGTTGTTTATTAACTGATTTTATCCTAATATATCTTATTTATTATCCACTCTAGTGTTTATAAAGGTTCCAATTAATTATTCCTTTATGGTGATATGTCAACATTATTTAGAGTGTAGCCACAGACTATATGAGGATTGGGATCTATATTGTTATCCTCAAGCAGGTTATAATTGGTATATTTAGCTAGTGTAATCGCTATTCATGTCTTATATTAGCTAGTATCTCTTCTAACAATTAGGTCTATAGTTTAAGGGTACCAGGTCCAGTTCATCTGGTTCAATGTGTGCCGCACTCCACCATTAATTTTTGTGAGCATAAATCTCAACTATCTCAGAGGACAGGCTCTATCGCTACTATTATAGCAAAATATTTTATTAACTCGTTCACAGTTCAGTGAAGCCGACCCGCCAGCAATAGCAACATTGTGTCTATTTAGAAATAAGGGAGAACAGGGATCTGCCTGCACGTGTAGAGGAGGGCGCTTGTGCACAGCGTCCTCCCTGTCCGACGTACGTTTCGCTATTGCTTATTCATGGACATCACCCGCCCACTGTCCGGGTGCTTCCTTTTATATTGTGACATTTATTCTTATTGGTTCCCAATAGATTGACAGATTTACCTGCCAATCATACGTGTTCTCTCTCATTAACGGGTATTTTCAGTCTCTATCTTTATGTAGTGCATAGAATTAGAATTGTGAGTTTTATTTTTTATTTAGATATAATAAATCAAATTAAGAATACAAAGAATCATCATCTCCCATTATTAGTTTTATCCATGTCCAATATCAGATGACCAAGACAATTATATCCCCAAATTGTTTAAAATACAATGATCAGTTATAATGTCAATATGTCAGATTTATGTGATGGAATTTATAGCCATCTGGTTATTTAATCTCTAAGCTGAATTTATAAATTATTGGTAAGTTCATTATGTATAGAGATATAAACAGAAACATTTAAAGTGAATACTACAATTTATTATTATTATTTTTATTACTTTAAATATAATTAAGGTGTATAATCAATTCAAAAGATTTATTATTCTTATTATTATCTCCATATGACTAAATGAATTGTAATATCCATATTCGTGTAATACGAGGTTACTATTATATTTATTTAATTTAGTTTTAGTGATAATCAATGATACATGTTTGATTGTATGTGAAGAAATTATAATAACGTGAAAATTATGTGATTAATAGTAAATATTTACGTATTAGTTATAGTGACAAACTTTATTATTGATCTAAATAAATAAGAAAAAACCGTGATGTTGATTTATAAAAAATAAAGTGATTAAAATTATATAGTGAGTGTGTGTTGACTACTGAAATTTTTTTTATCTGTAATATTGAATTTACTTATTTATAATTCGCTATTGATAATGTGATTCTCCTCTTAACTATGTTTATTCCTTAATATAATAATATAATTATTATTAACTCCATTTGTGTGTCAGTGTAAAGAAAAAAAGAAAAAAGAAAATAGAAAAAAGAGAAACGTTCCTTTTACCTATAATCACCCATTTAAATTTTTTACCTCCTTAGTATAATATCATTAATATATTATATCTCTCTAATTTTTATTATAAAATTCCATATAAACATAACTTGTCAATTGGTATGATATATAGTATACAAATATATATAATTATAGATATTTGGCCTTCAACATTGGTTAGATGAATCCTATAATACATATAATGGGTATATCTTTAAATTGATTTTTATCTAGAGATGTTACTCCCAACACGTGTATAAACTTTCACTTAATCTAGGCAGGAGGATGTTCTTATAATTGATCAAAACCGGTTTCTACAGAGGGTATGTAATATATAAGATAAATATAACCATGAGTAAACAGCCTACAACATTGACCAAATGAGTCACATGATCAATATAGTAAGTACTCATTCTTAATAGTTTTTCCTAATAATATTATACCCATAGGTTATTTTCCTTATTCTAGAAAGGAGGAAAAATTCATATCCTCATTCATTCCCCTTGGGTAGACTGTATCAAGCCTAAAAATCCACTCGGTCTCTTTACAGAGCAATTTCCGAGTGATATCCCCTCCTCTGATTCCCAAATCAATATGTTTCAGTCCAAATGCTTTAAATTTTTTAAAATTGTTTGCATGTACTTTGTAAAAATGTCTGGCCACTGAAGATAGTTGTTTCATTCTGTCCACATCTTTTTGGGCATGGAGATCACTAAGGAATTTAAAGATAAAAATGGACAGAAGTGTAAAATTAGAGATTATATTAATTGTAAAACTCAAAATGTGATCTATTGCCTTAAATGCCCATGCCCACTTTTATATGTGGGCATGACAACAAGACCACTGAAGCAAAGACTACTGGAACATGTAGGATCAATTAGGAATGCCCAAAAAGATGTGGACAGAATGAAACAACTATCTACAGTGGGTGGGTGATGTCCATGAATAAGAAATAGCGAAACGCGCGTCGGGACGGGAGGGGGGCTGTGCACAAGCCTTCTCTCCTCTCTAGCGCCACAGTCTTGCCTTAAAAATATTTTTAAATACCTCTGTTTGAGCTGTGCACTAGCCCAGTATTAGCGGCTGTTCACTAATTCTACTAGCGGTCTAAATGTGCTAATTAAGCACTGGATTAATTGCTACTCAGTGTAACTGTTTGCAGTTTAAATGCTGCATTAAATAGACCAACAGTAGACCAGCATTAGAGCTCCTGACAATTTAAATATATGACTGTCTGAATACTTGATTATAACACAGCCTGCATTGTCAATACAGGACTGTTATTTGCCATTTGACAATTAACATAGCAACATTGTTGCAACTTAACGTTGTGGTTTATTTAGAAAGTGCCACATTGTCAGTCACCAGCTCATGTATGAGCGTAATACTATCAGAGAGCACTGCTGCTATTATTTACATAGTAGTAGGTTTTATGTTTTGATTCCCTATCAAGAGGGTCAATCCCAGTGGTACATGGGGCAGTGAAATTTATGTACAACTCAATTGGAGGCTTTGATTCCTTGTCAACCATGTATTAAGTTGATTAGCCCGAGTGGCAATATCATTGATTTATTTGCAATATTTTTCCTGTTTATAATCAGCCCCTATGCACTCCATTTTATAAAGGCTGGGATCCTATAGTGCACACACAGAGTGAATTACCATACATGGCAATACTTACTGTGGCCCTTTAGTGTTTTTAACAATTTATCGGTGGCCACGCCACTGTTAGTAGTACTTAGGTTTTAATTTTATTTCGCCACATTTTTTTATTTTTAACCATTATCTAACAAAGATTATTATATTTTATGTCTCAAATTTCTTTCATATAAAAATTTTGTGGGAGACCCAGAGTGCCTAATAAGAGGACCTTTCTGAGAATATTTTTTCTCTTTGTGTATCTGTGTACTCTTTTTCCTCTTGTGCACCTCCCTTGTTGTCTGGGGAAGTGGTACCCGATTATGTAGGTAGTGCCCGGTGATTCTTGTCTTATGTAATATTTCGCTAGGACATATTATTTTAAATGTACATTAATAAAGTTTAAAATGTTTTAATATTACTCAAATATTACTATAATTACAAAATTGCACAGACCCAGAGTGCCACTAATAGGTTACTTGTGTACCCCAAAAAGGAGGGGGATGTCAGCAGCATAGGCACCCCCCTTTTTCTGAGGTTTAATAATTTCTAAGAGCTTTTAAAATGTGTCAGTTAGTAATGAGCACACCTGTGCTCCAGCAGTGAGACCTGGAAAACATGCACTGTTAGGAGGTCCTGAGGACCGAGGTTGAGAAACACTGTTCTAGAGAGATTCCGATGCGCTCCTCAACTGACAGCTTACCAGATGATTGTTGCCTAGTAATGACCCAAGCGCTAGCCTGTGCTACTAATATGTGCTGCTTGAGACAGCTCTCTGGATGGCGTTAGAGCAGCCTCATTACAGCAATTAAAGGAAGATGCAACCCTCTTTCTCAACTTCAAGGGGCACCACATACTTTGAAAAATTAGGTGGGGTTTGGGAAGCGTAACACGACCAAAGTACGTACGGGGAGTACCTAGGGGAGTGCATAGAAAATACATTAGCGTAAATACGCTATGCAATGAAATGTAACAAGCACTTAGGTCTGGATCTGCCCTAAGGTAACAAAAATCACAGATGGACTGTTAGAGGCCCTTGAACTTTGTATATTTTCTTGCCACTTATATTTTGTTTTTGAATAATATACTGTTTCTTAACTGGCTTGTATTATCCCATTTCCACTGTGGCATATGCTCATCAGCACATAAAAGTGTGAGAGTGGGATACCAGACAAAATATGGTAGCATGTACCAACCAACCTCAATTTTGTGAGGTAGTCCAAATTGACTGGGAATGACTGGAAATTAATCTTATTCGTGTTAATAATGCTGTAGGAGCATAAATACATAAATATTTCATGATTTTAGTGTTTTTTTTTTACCAAAACCAAAATACTTAAGTTTTATTGGGGCCAAACCGGAACCATTATGAAAACATGACAATGATTTAGAACCAAAACCAGAACCAAAACACCAGGGTCTGCGCTCATCTCTAGTAAAAACTCCTCCAGCTCAGTCTAACAGCTCAACCACTTGCCTTTCCTATACTGCGAGCTGCTTGTCTACTGAACACCAATGTAATGTAATGTAAAATAAATAAAACCAAAACAGCAAAATAAACGTTTAACAACAACAAAAAACATAAGAAGAACTATGACTAAGGGCTGGATCCAGAACTTCATCACCGCTGCAGTGGAGTTCCTATGATCGGCGTGCAACTTAAAATTTAGTAAAGAGAAATTGGAAAATGGGATTGGTGAGTAAAAATGGATTGTACCTAAGGGAATTACCAAGCCTTTACTGTGTTATTTAAATACCTTTTTGGAACGTATGTGTACACATCATTTGCATACATTTTCATCTTGCACAGAGCCGAAAATGTGCATAAGTGACAAGTCTGCATCCGGTCCCTAAGTTAAGGAATATATTTTAAAAAATTAATTAGCTTAACATTTTTTGCTATAAGTCACAACAAGGGAAAAATAATATTTTTATCATGATTAAAAGTTACTATATTATACATTTTTTATTGTTTACAGAGATGAGTTTGAAAAAGTGTTGGAGTAAAAATTCTCTATGCCCTTCCTCCTCTCATCTCCGCAACAGCCAGTCCTCTGGTGTTGGGTACTATGGAGAATGCAGGGATGATGGGCCATGTTCACACCTAAAAAGCTTAGGTACAAAGATTGCCTCTGTGCGGTCTTTAAATACCAAACTGAGTAGTTTAGTTAGAAAGAGGCAGCCTTCAGCCGCCTTGTGGAGTGTTTAGGTGGAAGTGGGATGGGGGGGGCTGAATTAGCCGGGGAGGGAGGGGCGGGGAGGCGGGGGGAGGCAATGGCCATGCGG
>WWET01000159.1:917286-930159 GCA_011038615.1 Limnodynastes dumerilii | reverse complement strand
TCCTATATAGTCACTTCTAATACAATAAAAATTTCCATTTAACAATTTGCAATTGCTACCTCATTCAAGAAACAATCACACAGTTTAGTTTTGTAATCAATCCCCATCCCAAAGTAGATACAAATGACAAACACAGTCTTACTATTTGACTTTGGGAAATTGGGAAAAAGGTCTTGCAGAGTAGTTGGTTTAGCTGAGTCACTTTACACTGTACTACCGTTTTAGTTTCCATTTAACAATTTGCAATTGCTACCTCATTCAAGAAACAATCACATTACACAGTTTTGTAATCAATCCCCATCCCAAAGAAGATACAAATGACAAACACAGTCTTACTATTTGACTTTCAGGGCAAATTGGGAAAAAGGTCTTGCAGAGTAGTTGGTTTAGCTGAGTCACTTTACACTGTACTATTTGCCCGTTTTAGTTGCAGCTTCCATTCTTCTTGTCGTTTCTACCTCTCACTCTCCTCTCCACTCCAACTTCATTTCTGCTATCTACTACTGACACTTGCTCCACAGCTGCTTTTTCTCTGCTCACTCTCTCAGTATCTTTGGTCTGGCAGCGCTTCCCTTCTCCATACCAGGCACTTTATATATCAACTGCTTCACCTCACGACACACCAAGCACTTTATTACTGTTGCTCCTTTCCCACACGGTACACCAGGAACTTTAACACAGCGACTCCTTCTCCTCACGATACACCAGGCACTTTAGCGCAGCGTCTCATTTCCCTTATGATACCTTGGGCACTTTAGTGCAGCGTCTCCTTTCTCTCACAATACACCAGGCACTTTAATACTGCTGCTCTGCTACTGCCACCTCCGACTTCTCTGTCACCTCAG
This sequence comes from Limnodynastes dumerilii, assembly GCA_011038615.1. NCBI lineage: Eukaryota > Metazoa > Chordata > Amphibia > Anura > Limnodynastidae > Limnodynastes > Limnodynastes dumerilii. The sequence continues at coordinate 929,314 of WWET01000159.1, read as the reverse complement.
CTGAACCACTCCGTTCACCCCTATCTCCAACATCTCCTTCTCAGTTGTCTCTGCTATCACCCGTCTGAACTGCTGTTACTAATGCTTTCTCCCTCTATCAACCTCTCCTGCACTCTCTCAACTGTCTCTGCCTTCTACCACTGACTGTTCCTCACACCAACTGCCAACTCCAACGAACCTCCCAAGCCACCTAACGTGCCTCTATTGGCTGGCTGTTTGCCTAGTAACAGCCCTCATGCATCAGCTGGCTGTTTCCTAGCAACAGTCCTCACGCTGCCCTGTAGCCCACAGCCTCCAATCCAGTACTTCAGGGGTACCACACCTCAAAGAGGCATAGCAATCGATCCCCGGAGAACCAAACACTGTGCTCCAAAAGGTGAGTGGCTAAACTAACCCCAACCTTTCCCCTAATTCTAACCCTAACCCTCCCCTTTCATTACCCTAACATAACCTTCCCTTCTCCGCAGCCTGACCCTAAACTTCCCTTTTCCCTAGCCTGACCCTAATACTTCCTTCTGTATAGCCTAACCCTATGGTCCTAACCCTAAAACTCCCTTCCTAAGCGCCTAACCCTAACCCTCCCCTAACACTAAAATGCCCTGGAGAAGTGACTCACCTCTCTGTAGCTGTCATCCAGCGGGTCTGCGAAAATGAATGGGTGAGTATGCAGATTAAATAGCGCTTTTAAAGTGGTATACCCCCATTTTTATAGGGTATGCAGATTGGAACACTCACCCATTCATAAAAAAAAAATTTCTAAAATTGCCCCCTATTCGAAATAGAGGCAGCCAAAAAGTAATTTTCGCATAGTAGGCCATCGGACCGGAGACTGCAACTGCATACAATCAGACCCATGAGAAAATAAATAGATCAGGCATGGGAGCACTGGGTAACCAGACATCCAAGTGTTCACATTAAAATCACTCCCACTTGCATGGATTTCCAAGAGCCAGGACCTACCTTAAGTTTTCAAAACAAGTATACAGAAATCCATAGAAGTCTGGATCATAACAGAATTTATAAGACAAATGAATTTCCCACTTGATTATATTATTTTAATTGTATTAAGTTTGCATGGTATTGTTAGTACTCCCTTAAATCTTTATTTGTTTCTCAGTCATGAGTAAGAGATCCAGCTGACCTTTTATTTGAACACTGCAGTCTGATATTCATCTGAAATAGATTGTACTATTTACAGTGAATCATAACAGTAAGTAAGCAATTATATGTATTTAACACCGATTGATTGATTTAATTAACTTCTTTCATGCAGTGTTGTTTATAAGCAGAAGACAAATGAGAAATGTCCTTGCCTCCTTTCATGCTTATTCTGCACATGTTAATAGATACAAGGGTTTGGGTACAACCTTTAATGGTCCATATGAACTGTTTATACTGTCACTCAGGAATGTAAATATAGGCATTATTTTATTATGCAATCCTCCACTTTATTAAACCAAAACCAAAAACAACAACAAATAAAAATGTAATTTTTTTGTAGTCCTAGAGACATTGGGCCTGATCCAGACCTACGCCGATGCGCTGTGCTTACTAAAGCACAGCGTATCGGTGTTCACTTACCCCAACACTCCCCCTGTGCGGGCGTATGGCCCCTTGCTTACGCTGGCTGAAGGCTACCCTAACTTCTGCCAGCGTAAGGAAGGGGCCATACGCTCGCACAGGAGCATATGGCCGCCTAGCCCGCCCACCTACACTAACCTGAACGTAGGGACGCTGGGGGACGTCCCCTCCAGCGTCCCTACGGCGCTGCTACGGACGCCCGATCCAGGCGTCATCTGCCGTCATCAAAAGCCGATCTTATGCTTATGCCCGCTGTCCAAATATTAAATGTTAAAATAATGGCCCAAATATGTACATAATAATAAAAAAAAAAATTCTTACCTGGTCTGATGAGGGTCCAGTCTTGCAAGCTTTCAATCCGGTGGGGACTCTTGGCAAAAAAAAAAAACCATAATAGATGCACTTCAGGACATCCCGACGCTAATGACAGGTTTACTGTCATTGGGGTGAATTTATACCCTTTGGGCACTGCCACAATTATCGAGAGAACGAGAATTCAGTCTGAGAATTCACCTCTGAGCTGGTGGAATCGTAAGGCTATTTCCGCATGCAGTGGACTCATGTGCAGGGAATATTTAAATGAGAAAAGCGGTACATTAGGTACATTTCAACTGCGAATGCGTAGTCATATTGTGCACGCAGTTCACATAGACTTTCCGCGCGGATGTTCATTACGGACGGACGGAAATGCATTGCGAGCGGACTTGTCAAGCGGGCGTAGGTAGATACGCGTGAAAGTCGATCGGAAATATACGCACCTAGTGGGCTGGATCCAGACCTAGTTAAGTGCATGAACTTAGTTACTCCTGGGCTAAACCATGTTGATTGCAGGGGAGTCATATTTCATCTGTTGCAAACAGTATTAGAGTTGAGAGCTGATGTTTCCTATCCCAAGTATATATAACAGTGTGATAGTAAAGCTGGTCAGTATCTGTGTGCAGTAAGCAATTCAAAGATATATCCCTGCATGTAAAGAATACAATTAAATTAACCCCCCCTGCAATCAACAGTTTTGGCCAGGAGTAACTAAGTTCAAGCACTTAACTAGATCTGGATCAAGCCCATTGTCGTATACATATCAAGTGCCAATATCTGTCCCTCATGCAGATTATCATAAAAACTAGACAAATAATAAACTGAGCTAAATATGAAGCATTCAAAAGAATTTCACAATGACCCCTATATTATTTGGGAAGGTTGAAGTACTATAAACCTCTGTTCTCTAAAGAAAGATGGTCTGATTTGTCTTGAAGATACAAATCAGATAGCCCACTTAATAAAACATAATTAATTCAAGTGTAATCTTCATTGAATTACAGCTGTCATGTCTCTATGATTCTGTACAACTCTGATATACTGTAATTATTCACTGGTCAGTAATATTAATATATATTTGCATCTTCTACTAAACCCTTTGTGTGCTGCTACCAAAAATTCCTTTGTAAGGCACATATAAATTTCATTACGGTTCATTGACAATATTTGCACTTAAATGAGTTAAGGTGTGTGTGTTCTAGTCAGCAAATTTAGAAAAAACTCCAGTGGTCCTGTATAATAAATAGTGCAGTGTGCAGAAATCTTTGTTAGTCACCTGTAAATATCACTGAAACTTTCTGAAATGGGGCATAAATAATGGACCATATCCAGACATTAGAGAGATTTTCTGTCCCAAATTCCACAATTGCCCTGTGTGCCGGTTACCCTCTGCTGTTCTCTGTATGTATTGTGTTCATGTGTATTTTTGCATTTGGGTTTTCTTTGTGCTCTAGCATCCAGTGTTTTCTTTTACTCGGATTCCTGTTTGTATTTATGTATACTGTGATCATGTGTATTTTTGTATTCAGTTTAACTTCATGCCCCAGCATCAAGTGTTTTCCGTTACTCCAGCTTTGTGCTTATTGCTCCCTCTGATTCCTGTTTGTATCTTTCATTCAAAGTGGAGTTTATCTAGTCAATTCCCTGTTTTGTCATTGTTATTTTTATTGTTGCTCTATGTTCACAATATACCTATTTTCTGCATTGCCTTGTGTGTACTAATAAACACTATTGGTTTCTTAACTCTTTTTGGCTAGTGAAGACTAGACTCCAGGTAGAATCCACACCCTGGGAGCAGCCTTGTAACATACATTTGGAAGGCTCCACCTAATTCTTTACATGTGTTTTGTTGGAATGTTAGCTAAGAAGACCTCCACGAGGCAACTTGGCTACCCCCTAAATACAGGGTTGCCGACTCTCCTGGAATATCCGGGAGACTCACAAAATCTCCTGGAGGGAGGAGTCGGCAATCCTGCCTTACTAACACTATGCTGCAAGCACAAATACATTAACCAAACCTATATATGTATTCGGGATACCGGGAGAACTGCCCGAATTTCGTCAACCCTGATAGATATTGGCATTTATAATTACCTTTAAGAAGACAGGAGATTGTATTTCTACCTGATTAGCTATTTTCTGACCACAGTCATCAGTAACTTATTAATAGTAACACGGGCTTGTCATTATTTGGTATTGTATCAGGGTCAGTAGGCCTGCGTCTTTCCTTGCTAACTGTTACTGATAGATGCAGTTTACTCTGTTACTATTTGTGATAAAGATGAATGGCAAAAGAATTTCTGATGATTCCTAATGTCTCTTTAGAGAGTGTCAGCAGAGGAAAAGTTAGTGTTAATGGCACAAAACAAGACAAACAACTTGCAGTGGTAAATGTTCAGCTTTTAATTCACAAAGCAGTAATATAATTTAATAGTTTTATCCTGAGTCACAATTTTTTCTCAATAGATTTGACATGCAAATCTCTGCTTACAATAGATAGCTGCCATTATCTTGTGCTGGGATACCAAACTCTGAATGTAATTCAACTGGTATTTTCTATTTTTACAGGCAGTTAGATACAATAGAATTCTATGGCCTTTCAAAGGAAGCATTTCCATTCTATGATTATAGCCTTCTGCAGCTGAACAGAGACTATTTGAATTCACCACATCAGTAACTAATTAAACGCATGTTTATCTGCCAAAACTATAAACATAAAATATCTTTTGTTCTGAAATAAACATGGTTACATTAAAATTTAACAGTTCAGGGGAGATGGAAAAGTGAACACAGAAAACAGTAGTTATACAAAAAATAGATATATATTTATTAATATATGTATTTTGACATTGCTTGAGTAGACATTTTAAATGTACAATCTGTTGTGCTACATTACATTTACACTGCAATGGCACAAACAATATAATAATTTTGTCTTAAATCTCTCTTGGCCTGATTGATTTTTCTGAAATCTTATTTAAACCATACAATCATTTACATAAATATAGTACTTATTCCTGTGTGATTAATTTCACAGAGATGGACATTTCTTTATTATGACAAGCAGTGTTCATGACACATTACTGTTAATTTTAAGTAACTTATCAACTTATGCCAGCTAGGACAGCTAATTGAGACTGCCAAGGCTCCGCACTGTGCCTAAGTCTATGTGAAGAAAAAATAGTACCAAAAAAAGGTATGTTTCTTCAGGTGCTGGGAACTACTAATCCCAGCCAAAGACTGGCCACGGGGTAAATCCTTTGGCTTGGGCTTTGTACGTTAGATCGCTTAGCGTATTTATGCTATCGTATTTTCAATGCACTCACCTCACTCGTACATACTTTGGCCGTTTCATGCTTTCCAAACCCTACCCTAACTTTTCAAAGCGTAAGTACTGGCGCACGTAATGGATTTATGTACGTGACGGCCTAACCCGGCCCATAATGTCCAATTTAAATGCCTCCCTCCGCCTACAAAGCGTAACTACGGCTGTCGTATGGATGCCACCGCCCCTTTGTTCCTATTTATGCTGATGGTACGTACGTTTAGAGTTATGTGTCATAACATTTGCCGTGCGTATGCGCAGTAAATACTAATTGTCGATTTTACGTAATCGGCTAGCATAAAATTGCTAGCGTACGTAGTTTAAGATCTGGCCCCATACCTGCACTATGCTGTCACAATCTTATCATACATACTCTGAAGATAGAGGCATCCATCTGAGTCATTTAGTTTATCTGGCTCCTCCTTTATAATTTAGGAGTTATATATTTTTATGTTGATGTGCTGCTGAAGGCCCACACCAGCGGACGTATTGCACATAATAGACTGCATATACGCATGCGTAGTAGCTATTATCTGTAAATTAAGGACGTGTGTGCAATATGTCTGCTGGTCTGAATCCGGGCAGAAATCCTAGTTCACTTGTTTTATACTCTTTTCTTTATTTCTGTGACTCCTATTTGCACTTTTATCATAGAGTAGGAGGGCTGGATTTACAATTGCTGTACTGTATGTGTCTCTGCATGCCACCCTCTGTGTTAAAAATGCATTCTACCAATAAGAAGCAACATGTTCTTGTACTTAAAAAGTACAATAATGCATAAATAGTAAATGTAAAAAAATTCTATTTTTCACAACAAAACTGTAAACAATTGAATGATTCAGTCAGTTTAAGAATAGTGATTCTTGTGTTTCCTGGGTATTTCTAGACATTTAGAATATTAACTACACCAGGGGCCGTATTCACAGATCCGTTACTTAAAGGTACGCAATTACACGCACGTACGTGGCAAGGCAACACCGGTGACTTACGTCTCCATGGGGCACCCTTATCTCTACATGTGCATTTACGCGTGTATGTAACTAACCGCACCCTCAAATGGTCATTTAAATGCCCCCCCCACCCACTTTCACGTAACTTTGTCCGTACGGATTTCAACCACACCCCACTGCACGTATGTCCCCAAGTGCGATTCACAAGTAAGTGCCTAATGGACTTCCGTGCATAAATTCAACGTAAATTGCGTAAATAAAGTTACTATGTATGCGCAGTTACTCCAATCCTAAAAATACGCATGGAACACCACGCGAAAACGGATCTGTGAATACGGCCCCAGCATTCCAGGATATAGTGGAGATAGCTTCAGATAATAGCAGTGGTGCATATGGTGGTGGTATGCTGGTTGCCCAGGAATACTGATTATAGAACTGGTCTAGGGAAAAAATGAGGGAATAGGGGAAGGAGGAGGGGAGAAAATGGAAGGATGCTAACCGCACAATCAGGGAGAGAAAAGCCAAGAGCTAATTAAGGAAGGTTACTAACCTCTGCACTATTATAGCAGAGGGTGCGACCTAGGGTTACTCAGAATAGTTAATGAACTGCGGAAAGGGGGAGGGGTGGAAAGGAAAGTGAGTCAGGGGGGGGCACGGTGCACTAGGTACCCAAAGATAATTGAGAACGCTGTTAGGCGATGAGATGCAGAATATCTGGCAAAAAGTGTCTACTTTATATTGCACATATGCATAAGTAAACCAACCTAAACAAAATTGACACACATATATAAGAATGCAGGGTCTCACACAGTAGATAGGGGACCCTGTAGATAGGTTCCTTTATATGCAGTACCAATGTGAGATAGTAGTCTCACAACAAAATAATAGTATGAATACTTATAGTTGCGATTCACAAGTAAGTGCCTAATGGACTTCCGTGCGTAAATTCAACGTAAATAGCATAAATAAAGTTACTACGCATGCGCAGTTACTCCAATCCTAAAAATACGCATGGAACACCACACGAAAACGGATCTGTGAATACGCCTCAACATTCCAGTATATAGTGGAGATAGCTTCAGATAATAGCAGTGGTGCATATGGTGGTGGTATGCTGGTTGCCCAGAAATACTGATTATAGAACTGGAAATATAAAATTTAGCGGCTACATAGACCATACCTCCCAACATTTGAGAATTGTAAAGAGGGACAAATTTTTGCGGCCTGGTAGAGGGAGTGTGTCTTGTACCGCCCAGTGGGCGTGTCTAGCGAAAGTGAGTGTGTCTGGTATGCCCAGATAGTGGGTCTAGTGCATGGCTCTTTTAATAATTTAGCCATCAATATGTCTTTCCCTTATTTTTTTTTCCAGCCTCCATATCTGCCTCTTTATTATTTGTTCAGCATCCATGACTGCCCCTTATTATTATGTTCAGCATCCATATGTCTGCCCCTTTATTAAATGTATGCCCCTTTATTATTTGTCCAGCCTCCATGTCTGCCCCTTATTATTATGGCCAGCCTCCATATCTGCCACCAAATGCCAGTGCCAGCCTTCATGTCTGCCCCCAAATGCCAGTGACAGCCTCGATCTGTCCTCTTATTGCCAGACTCCATCTGCTCCCTTAGTGCCAGACTCCATCTGCTCCCTTAGTGCCAGACTCCATCTGCCTCCTTAGTGGCATCCCTCATCTGCACCCCTAATGCCAGCCTCCATCTGTGCCCCTAATGCCAGTCTCTATCTTCCACCTTAATGCCAGCCTCCATCTGCCTCCTTAATGCCAGCCTCCATCTGCCTCCTTAATGCGAGCCTCCATTTGCCCCCTTGATGCCAGCCTCCATCCGTCCCCTTGATGCCAGCCTCCATCCGTCCCCTTGATGCCAGCCTCCATCTGCCCCCTTAATGCCAGCCTCCATCTGCCCCCTTAATGCCAGCCTCCATCTGCCCCTTGATGTCAGCCTCCATCTGCCCCCTTATTGCCAGCCTCCATATACCCCCAGACCAATTTTTTAAACTTACCTTTAATGTCTTCTGCCTTCCTCCGCGGCACTCACTGTCTCACTCTCCCTCTCTCTGCTGTGGTCACGTGACTGCTGGTAATACAGGGCTCGTCTCAGTCTCCCTCTCTCTGCTGTGGTCACGTGACTGCTGGTAATACAGGGCTCCTACGGGAGCCCTGTAGGACCAAATCCCTTTTCTTGAATGGCAGTGACCCTATAAGTTAGAGTTACTGCCGTTCAGTAACAGATTTGGTCCTACAGGGCTCCCGTTCTGCAAAAAGCACATCCACATATACAGCGGCACGGACTTTAAAAAAAAAACAACAACTTTGTCCCGAGAATGTAATCTCTCGGGACAAGTTGTGAGGCGGGCGGGACAGTGGGACAGTCTCCCGTTCAAATCGGGACACTTGGGAGGTCTGCATAGACAAAGGCACTGAAGATTGTGTAGTGTGGCGCATGTCTTTTAGTCATACATAGTTCTGCAGTTCTGCATGTTGTCACATGACCAGAACAGGGAGCTGCTGCAAGGTAGGTGATGTGTAAAAGACTGCTGCTGTGCTGTGCAATATTCAGGCTACTATATATAGTAAGTCATTCCCAGATACATAATTTACCCTCTATGTATTATAGTATGTACCATCCAGACCCAATATAAACCCCTCATATACTTTATATAGTGTGTCCTCTCCAGTTAGTTAATATAGAAGTCTGAGGATAGTGCATTATATTAGCTACATATGGGGTATATTAGGGCTCTGGAGATAGTACACTATATACTGTGTACCCTAATATAACCCAAATATATTATATATAGTATGTGATTATCGCAGACCCCTTCATTTTCTCTACATGCAATCTTTATTACTTTTTATCACAAGAGTAGTGCAGTCGTGGTAAATTTTTAACACACTTAAAATGTTTATTCATAGTATTCAACCAGCATACTTGGACTCCACTTCCCCTGATACCACTCTTCCATTATGGAAGTGTCCTGGAGGAACCAACTGCCATGTTCGACGTTGACTGTCCCTAATTAGGCATATATTAAACCCTCGATGAGTAGATTCTAATCCTCTGTTTTGTGCTCATGACCAAGTGCTTTGATAATATTCTTAATATCATGGAAAAAGACAAATTCATGTTTAAAGGCAAAGAATCACTTAAATGCCTTGTCTCTAAATACATACAGTACAGTACTTTATGTTATTGGGCCTTATCCAGAATGAATAGTCAATTAAGTGTATTGCCTCTACTACGAAGGTAAACATAGAGTTTTTGTGATCCAAAACTTTATATGCATGTGAACATGGTGTCCTTCCCCATCTCCCCCAGCAAACCTATGTATGGATCCATGGCATGGCTACCTTAAGTTTTACACACACATCTCTGCATGCAGAATACTGCATTGTATGTAAGGGCCTAGTCGATTTAAATGTCTATTCCCAGCCACCATGGGTACCTTGTATCTTTCAACAGTACACACTGGTAAGATATCTGGTGAAATGGTCTTTTGATTGTGTGATTGGAAAGACTATTTTTGCATAGGGTGCTATAGGATCTGGGTACTGGTTGTTTTGTCCATTAAGCATAAAAGCTTTTTGTTATCTGTCTAAGTGGTAGCTATTTATCCATTAATACATAGCTAAAGAGTTGATTTGAGTGAATACACAACTTAGTAGCAGTACTGTTTATTTTTATTTATTTTTTGAACCCAGGAAACATGTCTTTCGGTTCTCTGTGAAAAAAGTGAAGTGCAAACTAGTGCAAAACACACAAAAAAGAACAAGATGGGACTGAAGCCCTCTCCAAAAGGAGAAGAGCTCCAACTATCCTTTTACCCCATAGCCATTAAAAGCCACTGGGCTGAACAAAGTCAGTAGGTCTCCTTTGCCAAAGCTAAGGGGACCCTCAAACTTGTCCCTGGGATCACCATAAGAGTCTCTCAGGACATGACAACTGTGCCTCTCCCTCTTACCAGGTAATTGCAGAAGCAGAAGTGGGCCAAGGGGGGTAGGAAACTGTTGGCCACACAACCTCCTTGAGATGCGGAGTACATAAGGACATAGGCGAACCCATCAATCCAAGTGAAAAAGTGACAAGTGACATACAAGGAGAAAAAATTACGTTTGAACAGAGGAACAAAAATTCTGCCGCCAAGCCAAAGGCCAGAGCAAGGGAGGCTAGTGATCAAAAACCGTGTGGTCTAGCAACTACTACATCTTCTACTATTACTATTACTATTTATTACTATATTATTACAGTATACCTAGATCTATTCCTAGGTATATCTAGACCCAGATCTTCTAGCACCATTTGTGACATTTTGTGGAGAATATTGAAGCAATTGAGCCTTATAGTGCATCCTAGTACCCTGCATGACTTAACGCTTTGGACAGGTCTTCAATCAACACAATCAATGCTTACAAGGTAAGAAAATATTTTTTATCACAATATCATGCCATCATTCATCGGGAAAATTAGACTGTCTATAAAATCTATTCAAACGATACTATAAGCGATCACAAGATAATGTTTGATATTGTTTGATCGTGCATGCATACACAATTGCATGATATTGTTTGAATTAGTCTTTTTATCGTGTGATTTAAACACTTATTGGGTGAAAAAGTGTAGTGTGTACCCAGCCTAAGTTTCCAGTCATAGTGACAGATGGGTGGGTGTGGATGATGCATACCTGAGCTCCGTCCCCCCTTATCTAGACTCACATTATGATCCCAATAGTCAGTCAACTTTCACCCCTGAATGTAGCAGAATTCTTCTCTGGAATATGACCTGTGCGGCTGCAATTTTACTTTACTTTTCTTGAAAACTATATTTACTCTGGAACAGATCCAAAAAGTACATGGTTCGTTTATGGTCGATTCTGCTGCTTTACTTGATATATCCTCTAGTGCAATATGATTTCTTTTTGTTTCAGTTGAAAATCAACAAAGGCTATACAATTGTATACACATTTCTTTAAAATGTACCATGAAATAGTAACATAAGTACTGTACATACAAACTAACTGTCTTGCAAATAAAAGATGAACATTATTGACATTTGTGAATCAAGAATATGCAGTTGTCGTAGTGATTCTATTTTTTTCTCTTTGTCTTCTGGAATTGTACTACTTTAAAAAAAATAACAATATATTAAGCATATAGAAATATTTAAATTGCAGTAAAGTGATACCTTCATTGTGCTTTAGATATGAGCAACAGACTGTGAAATAATAATGTAATTGCTATCAAAGTAAGATATATATATATCTCAAATCAAGGTAATATGGAGCAGGTGCTGTAAGGTAAGGGGAATGTACACAAATACACAAAATCAAGGTAATATGGAGCAGGTGCTGTAAGGTAAGGGGAATGTACACAAATACACAAAAAGACACCCCAGCACTCTTGCAATTACACAGCCACAAACCATAACTTTCTATTGGTTGGTGGCTTATCCATATATCTGCAGATGTATGTAACAAATTCTCTGACTTTTATGTTAAAGATAGAAAGTTATGGTTTGTGGCTGGGTAATTGCAAGAGTGCTGGGGTGTCTTTTTGTGTATATGTGTGAATTCCCCTTACCTTATAGAACCTGCTCCATATTACCTTATAAACTGATTTGAGCAACCTCCATTTTGGTTGTTTATTTTAAAGCTTGTCTGGGATAGCAGCTGACAGTGGGTGCTGTTTCAGAGTAGCTATTTTGGAGACTTGGGGACCTCTGCCGAGGGTGAGCTCTCAATTTAAAAATACATGATATATGACCCAAAGATGGGACTCTGACAGTTTTAGAGTTAGGACCAAAACAGAGAAGCCTTGTAAGTGGCTGGTGGCTTATCATATATCTG
>WWET01000159.1:905387-917183 GCA_011038615.1 Limnodynastes dumerilii | reverse complement strand
TGCAAGTTCATCTTAGCAAAGTACATTTTAATGTGAGTTTAATTTGTTCCCGATAGCTCTCTGTGGATAAATTAAAGCAGTGCTTTAGTTCTTTTATAGTTTCTAGCAATGTTCACACATCAGTTGAGGTTTTGGATGTATCAGGATCATGTCACGATAACCTAAACAATTGAGAAGAATGGCTGAATTATACCCCATAGGAAGCCAATTTCTCAGGAGTAGCAAAAGGAATGTTTTCAGCAATAAAAGAATGATCTTTGTTGAATTCTTTTAGCAAATAAGATGAAACATATAAAAGCATTTAAAAAGAAACAAATTATTTGCATAGGCAGAAGAAGTAGCAACCAATCAAATACTAGCTGACATACTCTTGCATGTAATAGGAAAGTGAGAGCTAGAATCTGATTGGTTACTATGGGCAACATCTCCACTTTTACAAACCCCCAGCTTAGTAAATCTGGCTCTTATAGATCATTGATATGGCCTCATCTAGAATACTGTGTTTTATTCTGGAGGACATAAATATCTCACAAAATATCCTAAATCTTAAAAACAACAACAAGAACAAAACAAACAAACAAACAAAATCTAAGGATTGAATAGGGTCAAGGACCATTCTGTGTTTAAGCAAATAAAATGGACAAACTGGATGGGTAAGTGGCTCTTATCTGCCATCATGATTCACATTTCTTATTGCCAGTTAGCAACAATCATATTTTGTAGGAATTTCAGATATAGAAATATGTGAATTATTTTTCTTTGTTCTAATTTTACCTTTCTTTAAAAAAAAATCTGCTCACAGAAATCAAATATCTATTATGCTTTAACTTTGTAGAGCAACCTCTACATCTGCTAGCATAGTAAGACACATGAAGCAATGGACCTATTTGTTCCCTAAATCACACCTATCAAAGAATATTTATGATTGATTAAATATAGAGGCATCTCAAGGTATAATATGATTATTTTCTACAGGACCCCCGCACGCTTTATGTGCATACAGAGGTCTGTAGTTACGCAGCCGTAGCAGGGAGAGCACGCTACCTGCAGCTACCTTAACGTTTACGACTAGGTCTGCGTCCATACGTATGCAGACCTAGTCATAACGGGACTTCCCCGGCCCGGCCCCTCATTTAAATGGCTATCACTGCCTGTATAGCGGGGATAAGTCCATCAAAGAGTCAGCCCTTTCTGCGTACTTACTGACGTGCGGAACTTAGTTACATACGTCAGTAGTTACGCTATCGGAACATCTGGCACACGAATACACAGATGTTCCGAAACAGGGGACTTACACAAATTACTTGTATCACTAGTATGTAGTTCGGGATCCGGCCCTACAACAATAGCATTTTGTTTTACAACTTGCAAAACAAATATATGATAACTTTTTAGGATTGTTTGTAAATTAAATTAGTTTTACAAAAATATTAGTATTTCCATGATCCTATTTTTAAGTTAAACTGTGTACTTTTATATATAACTATGCCATTCTACTTTTTCTTTCTCTTTTATAGTTATTTAGAATCCACACAATCCTTGGAAAAGCTAAACAAAAAATATTTATCATTGAATTCTTTGTGTTTCCTCGAGATTAATCTTCTCAAGTAGCACTTATAGTAGTAGTATCATTTAATAAATATGTAAAATTATTCACCAAGATACTGTAGAGACACTTTAGATAAAGTGTAGAGATGGGATTTGAGAGGCTTAGTAACTGAAAAAGCTTCTTTCTTGCTAGACAAGACTGTTGGATAGTTCTACTGATATTTGCCTTCTGTTAGGTCTGTGGACTCGATCCAGAAGTTTAAAGGGGAGTAGATTTCCGCTGAGAATGGCCCTATTCCAAAAGGACTGGGAAATCGGTTGTTTCTGCCTTGAAATGGTAAGAATGAAAACCAAACACAACCCTTTTTTCCTAATTCTTACGTGTCCCATCCCAGCAGCTGACTCTAATCCTTCCTTTCCATGGCACTAACCCTAACCCTAACCCTCCCTTCCCCAAAGCCTAACCCTAATCCTCCCTTCCCCAAAGCCTAACCCTAACCCTCTCCCTAACCCTAAAAGTCCCCGGAGAGGTTATTCTCCTTTCCCGGGGTGTATGTTGTGCGTGTGTTGTGGATGTGACAAGTCCGGCGGGCAATGCTTCTGAAAATGTCGATCTGCATACTTACCCATTCAGAAAAAAAATGCAAAAATATCTGCCTATTCAAACAGAGACAGATGAAAAAGAACTATTTCTAAAAGGCATCATTCTCGCTGGGGACTCCCACCATTTTAAACCTAAGTATAAGTGCAGAAATTTGCACTGTGCACATGCAGTACAGGGGTCAGATATACTAAGCTGCGGGTTTGGAAAAGTTGATATGTTGCCCATAGCAACCAATCAGATTCTAGCTCTCACTTTCTTATTATGTACTATAAATGTCAGCTAGAATCTGATTGATTGCCATGGGCAAATCTGCACTACTTTTCCAAACTCGCAGCTTAGTAAATCTGACCCAAGGAGTTAAAGGAGACAACACAAAACAATTCTCTATTATATGCAATTCCCTTTTTGTATGCAAAGGCAGAAGGCCTGGGACAGCTCAGGGTTTGTGTAACTACCTGACAGAGAAGATTGTTCTTTAAAGAAAACGCACCACACAGTTATAATACAACACTGCAGACCTGCCACACAGCTGCCAGATATTAATCAGTCTAATAAAGACATAAAACAAGGGTTAATCCTGCAGCACACTGCCATACATGCTAACATCTTGTTTAACCATTTTTAATATACTGTATGTTAAACATTTTTATAGTTTTTTTTTACATTTTTTAAATAGCTTTAAATGACACACGCTTACGTGTGAGTGGGCAGCATGGTGGCTCAGTGAGTAGCACTTGTACCTCTCAGTACTGAGGGCATAAGTTTGATTCCTTCACAAGGTCTTATCTGTGTGGAGTTTGTATGTCTGCATGGGTTATCTGTGTGCTCCGGTTTCCTCCCACATGCCAAAAATAGTCTGTGTGTGAAAGTATGTATGAATGTGTTAGGGACATTAGCATGTAGCTCCAATAGGGGCAGGAACTGATGAATGTCTAATGTTCTTTCCACTGCGCTGGGGACAATTTGTGGTGCTATACAAACAAGAGTTAATAATAATAATTGGGGATGGATCTGTAAATAGCCAGCACCATTTTTCCAACGTTGCTGGTTATAGCATTGGTCTCCTGCATTCTGCCCTTGCTCTACTCCTGATCTGTCCGCTTGCTCATTTCATGTGTGTGTGTTCCTCTCCTTTGTCTTCCTTATTGCTACCTCACCTTTCACCCTTGAGTGTTTGTTCCTTCTGGCGGCTGGGGGCTTGAACATTCTGCTCTCATTCGTTTGCATATGTGTGACTCCGGTCTAGTATGTGCTCAAGTGTTACCATCTACTCGCACTGAATCTCAGGGTTTATCATATGTCTGCAGTTTATCTTGGGAGTTTGGAATGTCCCATGGAAAATGAGACACTTGGGAGGTACAGAACTATGTAATAGTAGCCTTCCTTCTTCCCAGCAACTAGAATCCATTCTCTGACTTCTGGTCAATATAATTACCTTCCACGTGACAGTGTCATAACCTCTAAATTTGTCTTTAATGCCATATAATGAAAAATGATCATTATCATAAACGTGCCTTCTGTGCATTGTATTCACAGAAACAATTTTATCTTTCATTTACCTCAATAAATCTGGCATGATATTTATTTTAAATGTGACTTATTTATTGAGGAGTGTGTGGGAGTAAAATTGTGTAAAAAGTATAGTATCTAATTTCAGTACATACTTTTTTTAATTTTAATTTTAATTTACTCTTCCAAAATCATTGAAAATGGAGCTTGTTCCAAATACAGTAAACATTCTCATGTCATAAGATGCTCATTAAGTTACTGTGTGACAACAACTGCATTACTGTTAGTATCCATTTAAGCTCTGTTAAATTTCTCTCATATTTATCAATATAATGGGGCCGCTTCAAAATTGAGAGCAGCAGCCAAAAAAGGAGCAAATCTGCATTTCAGCATATCTATGTTGAACTGCAGGGGAGGCAAATTTAAAATGTGCTTATATAATTGGAGTTTGGATGACATTTCCTAGCTCAACATTAAAGTACATTTTAATTGTAATTCTGGTTTGTATTTATATTCTACAAAAAATTATATTTCCCCATTTGGAAAAAATAGAAAAATGTATTCTCATACCCATCAGATTTCGGTATGATTGGATTGGTCTAGGTGCATATTAGTTTTTTGTTTTTGTTTTTTTTTTGTTTTACATCTAACTTTAGATCCATATGAACGTCGACATGGTCATAAAAGGTACTGACCAGATAATCGGATCTTTCAGTGTTATTAAACCATTCCAACCACTGCTGTGTCAATCCCACTAGAATCGACACAGGGTGGTAGAGAGACCGCCCTGATTTTCAGATCATGTGAAGCTTTAAAGACTTATTTCTGCAGTCAGGAACATGATGTATTTTGTGGTCTGCTTTTGTCTCCAATCTGCCAAAGTGTGTGATAGCATCTGAAATAAAAGCATAACCTGATTAGAACAATTTTAAACAATCTTTGGATTTCAAGAACGACTTTCGAGCGAAATTAGTAAACCTTATGTGTCCTTTTCAAGTGCACATTACCAGGCCTGTGGTCTGCTGCGGTACTGCCACTGGAAAATTCCTCTTTGAAAACTGTATGACAAGTGAGTAAAAGAAAAAGCAAACCATAAAAAGTAAAAGTTATGTTTTTGTCTGCATTTTTTTTCCATTTTGCCCATTAAATGTTACAGTAGTCAGAGTGAAATAATCATTTCTATGAAAAATGTAATATGAACATATAGTAATATGAACATTTTATTATTTTTTTTAACTTCCTTAATCAACAATAGCATTTCAAAATTTGTGATGACTCCACTGCAGCAATATTGTGCCAATACAAGTGTATCTGTCTATCTCTTTACATCTTTCACTTGTCTGTTGGGTCCTATAACAATCTATCTAAACTATCGCTCTATCTAAAATAATAGAAAGAGATAAATATCGAATTTTTTGGAAGTTAAGAGCCACTTGACGCATGCAGTCTCCCCATTGTTTATTTTTTATAATTTATTTTTTAATCCAATAATGCCCCTAGATCCTATTTGATTCATAGTTTTGTTTAAGAATTACAAGGAAGAAAGGGGAGGTCCGACGCTCCAAACAAACATTAAATAACATTTGTGTCATCACATACATAAAAAAAGAGTTTTAGTAAAAAATATAGCTATATTGGGTTAAGCTCACCTGCCCAGCGTCAAGGCACCTCCTGTATCTATCCACTCCTGATGTCTCGCCAACTGTCTTGGCACACATAACTAAATGTTGACACTCTGACACTCCCTCTGACACTTCTCTGGAGGGAAGGGAGCAATCGATTATGTGCGATTTACGTGTGGATCTCCTATCATAAGGAACTATGGGGTAGATCCAGAGCTACGTACGCAAGTGATTTTATACTAACCGCTAGCGTAAAAGCGCCCATTAGTACCTGCCGCACATGCACGAGGCAGATGCTACACCATGTAACTCAGAGCGTCAGGGCCAGTCACGTAACTTCAGCGTAACTATGAACGAAGGGGCGTGCTAACCATACGACACCCGTAATTACATTTTTGGAGATGGGGTGAGGCATTTAAATCGTACAGTATGGGCGTGTTTAGGCTCCTAAGGACGTGCCTACTATACGTACATCAGTACTTATGCTGTGTAAAGTTAAGGTAGGGTTCGGGAAGCGTAAAACAGCCAAAGTACATACATGCAAGGGGAGTGCCAATGGGAGTGCACAGTAAATATGCTAGCGTAAATACGCAACATAATGAAAATGTAGCTGTGGATCAGGCCCTATGTTCCGTGTGATAGGAGATTCATCCGACAGGGCAGGACTTCACCTCCGCCTGGTAAAATCTCTGGTAAGGTTTAAATTTTACAGTATGGGTGGTTTTTAAGTGTTATGTGTGGATTAGAAGTCTTAATAACCACTGATCTGCACATCAGTGTTAGGGCTGACTTGTGGCAGCGTATCTGCTCACAAGTCCGCATGAGAGAGGGGCGTGACAGGAGAGTTCACTCCCATCTTCCTAGCAAACTTTCCATATGTGTGGGGTCTGGATCCAGTCCATGGTGGCACAGATCTGAGAAAAGGGGCTGAGCTGTATGTTATCCGATGAGAAGTGAGATACCAAATTCTACCTGATCTTGTCAATCTTGTCCTTAAAGTACAATGTAAGAACTTATATTGATCTTTTTGTGGATTTACTTGCACTTACGACCATTTAAACAGCCCAGCCATTTGATTACCTTTTTTTGTTCAGGCACTACAGAAAATATGATTGTGGGGTATATTAAGGGCCAATGTCCTACAGTTAGTTTCTAACTTTAGGTTAGCACTGATATCTTTTAACAAAAAAAGTAAACTCCCTAAACACCCCATTGGCCCATTGAGCAAACCCCACTCAACCTTCCTAGAAAGAAAGGCAGACACAAATTTATTGCACAAAAACTTGGCAGCTTTATTAAGAGTAATTACAATGGGAAGAGAGCAACATTACTAAGGTGGCAAAGAAAGGCAGTGTGTAGTCTTACAACAACAAGAATATCAAAAAACCTAGTCCCTAATGAATGCCCCTGTCACCCATTAACCAAGACCAGTCTTGCCTGCTGGTGCGAAACCTAATTGACACGCCAATTGCGTGTTAAAACAATTCCAAACATCAATCAACAAAGAGGTAAACGAACAAGGAATTATACCACTTGTGTTTTTTCAATCAGAGCTTACTCCAGTTGCATAAGAAAAACCTGCACTTATCCGAGACACTTAAGATCTCCTAAACTACTAAACTTAGCAACTAAACAATAAAAACTTAAGCAACTGGCTACACAACTGACTATCCACCGAGCTGTCCTATCACATGTAATCTGGAAAAAAAACAGCTCCCAAGAACTCTGATTCAAATATCAGGTCCAAAATCCCCACTACAGATCAATCTATGATAGAGGAAAACCAATTAACTTAACCCCCTTATCTACAAACTATCTTGCTAACTACATACCTGACGACTCAAATCTTAAGGGAAGGATGGGTGGGCAAAAACGTCCTCAGGCTGTCCTCTCCAAGCACACTAACGGGATCCAGGGATAAAGAGGAAGTCCAAACCCCTTCTTTGTCCCCCTTTTAACCACTTTCAATTACTCCTCCTATGGACCCTCTTAACCCCTTCCCATTGGCCTTCCAAATCATGTGGAAAATTAACCAATGGGGTGTCCCCCTGCAGGGATTTAATCGCCCTCCTGTTAAATGAATTAACCCCACGGTTCACACTTACTTATCAAAAAGGCAACTGTATACATCAACGAATGGAAATGTAATTTAAACTTTCATAACACATCACAATGCGCAAATGGTCAATCACAAAAACAGTGCAGTAGCATATAAGCAACTTGTGTGTTGATAAAAATCCCTTAGCTCACCCCAGAAGTAATGTAAGGAAGGATTATACAAGCCCAGGGGTATAATAGAGAGGCAAAGGTTGGAATGAAACAAAGAGACGCAGGGTTAAAGTTGTGGGTTTATTCGCTTGACTTGTTGCATAAGGCAGTGGGTCCCAAACTTTCTCAGTTCAAGACACCCTTAGGGTCTCCAGATTTTTTTAAAGGCACCCCTAAGACAAAATAATTACCAAACAGTCACATTTTTAAAGTATTTGAGCGTAATAACTATTTTGGTAAAGACAAAAATATTTATTAAATTGTTTACAAAAATAATACACACAAATCCAAGGAAAATTTATTTATATATTTTTTTAACTATATATATTTTAAAAGAATAATTTATACCACTTATTAACAAAAAATATTGATGGCAGAACGCAGCCACCTTTTAATACAACACAATCTATGTACCATAATAATAAATATATGACTTACCGTCCCTCTCTGAGTGATAGGCTGCAAAGAAATGATTGGTGAACTCTTTCTGTTTTTCACCAGAAACACAGGGGTAGGCTGATCTAGAACAGGTTTTCCAAAAAGCAAAATAACATATATCTTGTAAAAAATAAATAAAAACACCCACTTCTATTCGCTTCATTATCCCAACCTCCCCATTCACTTTATCATCACCCCCTCCTCATTCATCATCTCCCCATTCTCATCGTCTTCCCCATTCTCTTTATCATTTCTCTATCACCTTCATCATCCCCCCCACCTCTTCATCATCATCTGCCCCCTCCCCATTTATCATCTTCCCATTCTCGGTATCATTTCTCCGTCCCCTTCATTATTTCCCCCTCCTCTTCATCAGTTCCCCCTCATTGTTCTCTTCACATTCCCCTCCACATTCATCACCATACTATTAGCATCATCTCCCCCTCCCATATGTCAGTTCTCTATATCTCCATCATCTCTTCTCCCCCTCATCAGCTCCCCATCATCTCCTCCTGTGTTGTCCCCCTTCCCAATGATCTCCTCCTGTGTTGTCCCCATTCTACATGATCTCCTCCTATGTTGTCCCCCTTCCCCATGATCTCCTCCTGTGTTGTCCCCCTCCCCAAGATCTCCTCCTGTGTAATCACCCTCTCCCATCATCTCCTCCTGTCCTGTCCCCCTCATCTCCACCTTTGTGGTCTCCCTCCTCATGTCTCCAATATTGCCCCATCAACTGTAATTATTTTTTATGCACTGAAACGTGCAGAGAGCAGACCTACCTGCACTGTGCTCTCGCAGCTCCTCTATGAATGCGTGTGAGGTCATGACGTCACACGCATGAAGACGGTAACTCTGGCGCCGCAAGGAGCCAGCAGACTGTCAGCTGCCGGCTCCCATCACCAATTACCTGCAGTGACAGCGTTGCAACGAGCCGGCAGACTGTCAGCTGCCGGCTCCCATCACCAACCACCTGCATTGTGGCCAGGATTCCACAATGTTTACGCGGCACCCCAGTGACAGCGTCGCGGCACTCCAGGGAGCCGCGGCGCACAGTTTGGGAACCGCTGGCATAAGGGTTTACCACAGCAGCAGATAAGTAGCAGTAGTGTAAGGAAGTAATACCATGATACCATCAACATACAATGTTATTTAGCATGTCACAAATTAAATAACATCTTCAAAATCTTATTTTGACAATATAGAAATATGAATAAATACAATAAACCAGTCTCTGAATAAATATAATTCACTCTGGAGTTAAGCACTGTGCTTCAGTGAAATTGGTTTCACTGGTTAAATATTTACACAAAGTCCTTCAGCACAAATTATTATAGAGAACAATCAGAGCAAACTTTTAGTCCTATAAATCAAAACCTTTTATACAAAGTCCATAGAGGATTTATCCAACTTGTTCAGTTTAGATGCTAAAGCAGCAATGACGGTAGATTAGGGTCCTATAAAATAGGCAGCAGCCACTGGGGTAAACTGTTATCCACAGGTCAAAGTAAGGATTCATATGGATACATGCAAAATCAATCATAAACTTTTCTGTCTTTATATGAGTCTTGCAGACATCTCCTGGGCAGTGACAAGCTAGGTTTCTTCTAGGCTTCTTATATTTTGGAGGCAAATATCTCTCGGGACAGCTGTACAGCAATGGCATTCAGTAGCTCTCTATGGCAAAATCTACTATTAAGTCTCTCCAGACAACTGTCACCAGTCCCCTCACTCTAACTGCCGCTACCCTTCAACAGTCTGGACCGGATCCAGCCCCCTCGCACGTTTTCCGTACATGCGGGTGTCTGTACGTCCACGAGAGAGAGGGGAGTGCACGCCCCCTGTCACTCCCCTCTCTCGTGCGAGCTTTATAGCAGCTTATGCCGCCATAAGCCTTCTTTAACTCTATCGTGCGGATCATCGGTCTGTACAACCGCTGATCTGCAGCAATGTGGGAGCCCCTTCCCACACTGTACACTTTGCATGCTTCCCCCTGCCTGTTTTAACATCTTGGGGGTTAAATGGTATACGTACAATATGCACCTTAAAATTACTGCAAAAATATGTAAACAACAATAACCTGAAAACATATATATAGGTCATGGATATGTGTCTACATGATATGCAAAGTGGTACTTGACATGGTTCCATAGGCTGTAACTGATTCTCCCCAAACAAAGTTTAAGAACCTCTGGTGTAGTCCAAATAAGCACTTAAGTGCTGTGCTTACTGGATCTGGTCCATTGCCTGTGTTCACTACTGCAAACTTTAGCGCGGAAAAAATGTAAAAAGCAGTTCCTGTCCTGCATCCTCCTGCTGACTCAGATACCTGTGAGAGAGTAGGGAAAATACACACCGAGGTTACTAACCACGCCCGGTCACCCTCATTTAAATGAAGCTCCCCTCCCACTTCATCTAATTTTTTTTAAAGTCCCATTTGGCACTTTCCTTTGAAGTGAATTCCTCTCGTATATTATCTCCGTCCATAACTACTGCGCACAATGCGCAATAAAAGATACTATGCATGCACAGTCGTTAGGTATGTGAATCATAGAAACCTAGAAAGTGACGGCAGATAAGAACCACATGGCCCACCCAGTCTGCCCAGTTGTTTGTTTAATACTATACTGACCCTAGACCCTATTTACCCTTAATTTAGTTTAAAATTTAGGATATCTTTATATTTATTCCAGGCATGTTTACACTGTTCTACTGTGTTAGCCTCAACCACCTCAGATGGGAGGCTATTCCACTTATCTATAACTCTTTCAGTGAAGCAATATTTTCGCACATTTCCTCTGAATCTACCACCCTCCAGTTTATATTCGTGCCCTCATATTCTATTACACCTCTTCTATCGCAAAATGCCTCCCTCCTCTAGCCGTTCACAACCCTTTATATATTTGATATCATATCATGCTGCTATCATATCCCTCCTCTCCCTTCTCTGCTCCAAGCTATACATGTTTAGTTCCTCTAGCCTTTCTTGGTATGTTTTGTTACAAAGGCCATGGACCATTTTAATTGCTCTTCTTTGAACTGTCTCTAATGTATTTATGTCTTTCTAGAGATATGGCCTCCAGAACTGAATACAGTATTCTAGGTGAGGTTGTACCAATGATTTTTAAAGGGCCATCACTACGTCTGTTTTTCTGCTACTAATTCTTCTCCCAAACATTATTGCAGAGGCCAATGTCAACTTATTACACACAGTGCCCACCATGTATGTACCCATCCATCCACATATTTGCCCCATTTTATTTGCCCAGTCTCCATATTTCTGCCCTTTTAATATTTGTCCAGCCTCCATATGTCTGCCCCTTAACATATATCCAGCCTTCATATGTCTGCCCCCTTATTATATGTCCAACCATTCATATGGCTGCCCTTTTATTATTTGTCCAGCCTCCATATGTCTGCCCCCTGTTTATATGTCCCGCCTCCATATGTCTACTTCTTTATTATTTGTCCAGTCTCCATGTCTGCCTCTTTATTATTTGTCCAGCCTCCATGTCTGCCCCTTTATTATTTATTATTGTACTTACATTTGATGTCTTCTCCCCTCCTGTGTTGCGCTCCCTCCCTCTGTCTGTCCCATGCTGTCTCTCCCAGTCACATGGTACGGCAGTACTGGTAATGCAGGGTGCCCTGTAGGATCAGATCTGTTTTCTAGAATGGCAGTGACCTAAAGGTTAGGTCACTGCTATTCACAGTAACAGATATTTAATAACAGTAATATTTCATAGTTGACAACTTTTTATTTCTGTCTATGGAAGATCTGGGAGAGGAGAAAGAAATGGTAGTATGTGT
>WWET01000159.1:888654-903442 GCA_011038615.1 Limnodynastes dumerilii | reverse complement strand
AAAGGCCATCTTTTTTGCTTTCACTATAGTTGCTACTTCTTTTGTAAACCACATTGGCTTTCTTTTTCTGGGGTTTTTCCTAACCTTTCTTATAGAAAGGTCTGTTGCTGTTAATAATGCATTTTTTTATTTCCCCATTGCTCCTGTACTCCTTTCATGTGCCTACACATTTCCCCATTTCCACAAAATCCGCCATCCTTAAGTCTAGCATTCTGGTCTTTGTGTGGCACGTGTCTCTCTCAGTCATTATACAAAAACTACTTGATGATCACTGGATCCTAGGTTCTCACCTACACTTACTTCTGAGATTCTGTCACCATTTGTAAGTACCAAATCTAAGATGACCTCTTTGCGAGTGGGCTCAGTCACCAGTTGCTTTAGGCACACTCCCTGTAATGAATTTAAAATATCCCTACTTCTAGTGGACCTTGAAGTT
Organism: Limnodynastes dumerilii; assembly: GCA_011038615.1. Taxonomy (NCBI): domain Eukaryota; kingdom Metazoa; phylum Chordata; class Amphibia; order Anura; family Limnodynastidae; genus Limnodynastes; species Limnodynastes dumerilii. The sequence goes on along the minus strand of WWET01000159.1, from coordinate 903,006 downwards.
TACATCAGGTAGATTGAAATCTCCTATGATTATTACCTCCCTTTTCAATGCCATTTTTGCAATGTCTTGCAAAAGGACATTGGGCCGGATCCAGAACTACTTCTGTCCTCCATAGACGGACGTAATTCGAAACGATACGCAGATTACGTACAATAGCTACTACGCATGCTCAGTAGCTATTGTTCATTGAATTACGTCCGTCTATGGAAGACGGACGTAGTTCTGGATCTACCCCATTGTCCGTTTCTTCCTCTTGCCCTGATGGCCTATATATCACTTCAGTACGAAGAATAACCCCCTGGGTTTCTATTGTTGCCCAAAGTGCCTCAGTTTTTTTTCCAATACTCCCTATTAAAATTGAATTTAACCCTACCTTAACATACATTAACACGCCTCCTCCAATTTTTCCTACTCTATCCTTCCTAAATAAATAATAATATGGTATAGCTAGGTCCCAGTCATGATTCTGTGATTCCCACAATATCCAGATTATCCCTTGACATTGTTGCAATTAGTTCAGGAATTTTATTTCCTAAGTTCCTAACATTTGCACACATTACTCTGAGTGGTTGTATTATGAATCTCCTATTCTTCGGTTTAGTATTATTGCTTTTTATATTTTCTTCTCTATCAGGCTATATTATCTGTAATTATTGCATAACACTTCTTGGTTGGGGGAGCAGCTATTTTTATTATTTGTATCACTGCCCCCCTCTCCTAGTTTAAATGGTTTCTAATAAAGCATTCAAACTGCTCACTTAGAATATCTGTTCCCACAGAGGATGGATGGAAGCCATCTTTTTTATACAGGTTTCTGTTTTGCCAGATGGCATGGCTATGTTTTTTTTTTGAACCCCAATCCTTCCACATGGCACCACTTCCTAAGCCACAGATTGAAATCACTAATGCGCATCATTCTACCTTCTTCACATCTGTGTACTGGCAGAACTTCAGAAAAAGTAACAGTAATTGCCACCTACATAAGAGTATTTCCCAACTTTCTAAATTCATCTTTAACAGCCACAACTCCAACATTGGCCAAGTCATTTGTCCCAAATGAATAATGACAACGACCTCCCTTTTTGTTGCTCACTGTTATTAGAAAATTTAAAATGCACTTTTTATCCCGTGGAGCTGTTGCTCCAGGCAAGCAGTTCACCTGATACCTAATTTCATATCCTCTTTCCAGCTGGATACCCCTAACAATAGAATCCCCTACAAGAAGTGCCATCCTTCTCAGGGATTCCCTTCTCTCGCCATTATGTTCCCTCAAGACTCAAGTCATGCTCTACATTATCTGTTGTAATGCACTCCATGCCTCCAAGTGCAGCATATGAGTTTTGCAGGGGCACAGCCTGTGAAATGTGTCCTTGCACAAGTGGAACCTTCTTACCAGCATTCCTCACCATAGTCCACCCAGTATGGCTCCTGGGATCTCTGTCAGGCAATGGTGGCATCAAGGATACAGACATTCTGCATATCTCACCATGCATTCTAGTTATCTAATCCCGCAATAAAGACATCTTCTGACAGATTGGACAACACCTGAGTTTCCAAATTGTTTCACCCCAGGGCCAGTGTGTGTGTGTGTGTGTGTGTGTGTGTGTGTGTGTGTGCGAGTTTGTGTGTGTATTTGTTTGACATTCTTTGCTTTATCTATCCATCCATTTTATTAGATTATTAGCTTTGCTACCGAGTTTATAATTTTACACTTTTGTCAACATATGCGATCCAAAGTGGCTGAAAATGTGCTATTTACTATTCATATGCAGCAGAAGTCATATTTGTCAAAGGAGTGTTATGGTTTGCAAGTGTTGTAGTTGAAATATAAACTATGCAATTTATTAATGAATTCTAAAAGACATCACCTTTTATATTCCTCTTTTCACATTTGCCTGTTAAAATCACAAGCCAGAGGCAAGTAGTGTAATTATGTATATCGGTTATTCAATATTTATGTTTGAAGCCAAGACACTGCATAATAGTAAAATGTGTTGATCAATCAAACCACTTACAGTTGAAATGTATTTCTGGTGTGGCTTCGGCATATTAGTTCATTGTTATATATTAATTGGATACACTTTGCTCAGCTTGCACTCTGTTTGAAAATTATATTGTTTATTGGAAATCTTAGCTGTCTCTTTTAAATTCAATTTACACCAGTGCTCTTGCTGCTATTCTTAAAAGCTTTCTTCCTTTCGTCATTCAGCTAAATGAAAGTGATAAGCATTTATAGGCAATAAACATTATGTTTCTTTTTCCTCCATTTCTTTAAAGTTAATAAAAGAGGATTTTGTAGAGAGTGTATTTGTATGGATATATCCATGTTATCTTCATTGCAGCCTGAGGCAAAAAGAAGTGAATAATTAATTTGCATTTGGACATGCAAGACCGGTTGTAATTAAAGCATGTACTATAGGTGCCAATTAAGCTGCAAGTCACAGAAAACAGCAGAGGCCAATCACACCCAGTCAGCCTCATGTCTGTACGCCCTTGTTCCTTCATCACAATACACTCATTGACCATTTATTTACTCTTTACAAAAAGGCTGCTGTTTTTTTTCTTTTTTTTTACTATAGCATCTTTTCAGTCTCTGTACTATAAAACTCCCTCAACCCACATCATAATGCTTAATATCCCTTTCTATTAAAGATCTGAAAAAACACAATTTGTACATCAGAAGTCAATTCACATTAGCATTCCATGCTATAAAACACATCTCTAAACTGAAGAATGCACTACACTGTAACTTTTATTTTGCAAAAAAAAAACTATTAAATATATATTCTTTGTGTCAATTTTAAATGTCAGAGAGCTTAAAACTTTTGGAGAGATCAATATAGGGAAATAGAAAATATAATTTTTCTAGAGGGATATATCAATGATGTTTATATTAGAAATAAAATACAAAAAAGTCATGTTTTGTAATGATTGCATTCGGAGATAATAAATGCCAATGCTTTTCCTCTGGGGAATGTCCTTGCTAGATACATAACAGGTTACTCTTGATTTGCAGAAACAGTAAAAACATCCAATTTATCTTAATACAGATAAACTGAACACACATTAGGTAATGACAACAGACCAGAACACAATGTGCCAATAGCCAGACATTGTAATTGCTACACACTATCCTGCGTGCCTATAGTAAGAGATACAAGAGGTGAAATAAACCTGAAGGAATTTAAACTCCCAGGTTTATGCCTACAATATGTCAGTAACAGGGGACCGGACTCACAGATCCGTATTTACAACTTGCGCATTTTTACGCACGCACGTAGCAAGGCAACACCCATGACACTCCCCTCGGCCAGACAGGTTTTCAGTGTCTTCTGCCTCCACAGGGCACTCATAAAATCTACGTTTGTACTTACGCACGTATGTTACTTACGTAAATGCGTATTTATCAAACCGCACCCTCAAATGCCCATTTACATGCTTCCCCCCGCCCACTTTCACGTAACTTCTACAAAAACCACGCCCCTCCGTACGTATGTCCCTAAGTGCGATTCACAAGTCCGTGCCTTAAGTACTTACATGCGTAAATACGACTTAATTTGCGTGCAAAAAGTTGCTACGCATGTGCAATTAATCTGCTCCTAAAGATACGCACGCAACCCCACACAACAACGGATCTGTGAATATGGTCCAGGATGTTTTGAAGAAGCCAACTGGAGTTGTGTTTGGGAGTAGTTAGTGAGGCCTCATATTGGCACCTTACATTCTGTCTTCTGCATCCAAGCCTCTTGTCTCTTTTCCTTTGATATAACCTTCCGTTCCCCTCCCCCCTTTGATTGGTTGTTGTTGGTTTATTTTGATTATTCCCTGGTTGATAGGTGTTTATATTTCCTATCAAGTTGATGAATATATATTTATAAAAGCAGGTGCATGATAAAGTCTAATTATCTCGATTGCGCAGGTTGTGGTTGAGCAGAGGTAACAGCCCCTGATCAAATTATGGTCCTCATTTGTCTGTATTTAAGGGTCATTCACTGTGGTTACATCTTATCGGGTGGGCACAGTCATTTTTCTGCTGTCGTTTGTTTCGGTATGCATTTACCGAGGTGGAAGGAGAGCACTGGATTCACAATAGGGGATTTAAGATTCCCAATCTTTTGAAAATTAATAACCACAATTTATATATTTATTGTTTTTGCCATTTTTACCATTATTCTTATTATCCTATCAATTTGCTGAGATTATACATAAAATGTAATTTATTTCCAGTTTATAGCGTGTGAATGAGATCATGAGTGGTACATCAACCTTGGGAACACTATAGAATCAGCATAGGGGGGACATATGTTTCAGGCAGACTGAACAATCCAGTTAACCTCTCAAAACACTGACTGACAATGATTTTGTCACAGAGCTCCTTGTATTATTATAATATGTGTATTCTCTGCGCTGATTTCAAGATGGATTACTCCTATCAACTACAGTTTTTAAGTTGCCATCAGGATTGGGCTATAAAACAGCTGCACCGACTGCCACTTTTATCCTCAGAGCCGTAAATTCTGCACTGTGTTTCTCTGCTGCATTGAGCAATGTTTATAAGGTGTGTTAACTCCCTGTCAAAAATGCTGTTTGACGCCAGTCCTGAAGCAATTATTTGAGCTTTATTTTGGATTCAAGGTTTATGACTAAGACGGTCCCATGTTTGCTGTGTGACGTGTCAGACTCGTAATTTGGTCAAAGAATACACTGGGACATACTCAAAGTTACTGTCTGCCATGAATCCTGTGCTAGCCTAAACTAAAGTCTACAGAAGACTTCAGAATTCAAAAAGGTTGAACGATAAATGGAGCCTGCAGAGCATTGTGAGGATCAGGCAAGTCTTGACCAAGAGTTGCAGTGAAATACGATTACAGCGCTCAGCAAAGGGGTGCAACTGGTGTCAGCAGCTATGCAAGAAAAATTACTGGGAATCCCAAAAATACCAAACAATAGATACACTTGGTACACACTTAGGGCCTCATTCACTAAACTCGATTTGGGCTAATCCACCTTAAATTGTGTGATTTTTAGCTTAAAAATCGCCAAAGTGTATTCACTAAGCTAAAAATCACACGATTTTGCAGTTTTTTTTAATTGCGAGTCTGCAATTCGCGGTCCTGACTTTTTTGAATTACAAACATAGGAAGTTTGTAATTCACTAAAGATGATTTCACCGGGATCGCGGTGAAATCGCCTTTAAATCACAAAACATACATTCGCGTCTATAGAGTAGCGAATGTTTGTTTTTTGGCCGATCGTGACCATTAAAACACATGTCTGTATAACAGACATGTGTTTTTGTGCTTAAAAATCCAAAGTGCTGCATGGCTGCAATGTGTAGCCATGCTGTACTCATTGAATTACAAGGATCAGCAAAGGTGATCCTTGTAATTCTGTGTATACAGCATGGCTACACTTGTAGCTATGGCAAGGAATTCCTCCTTAACTGTAATTACACTGTAGTTATGGCCGCCCTATCCAGACTAAAGGTTTACCTTAACTACGCCGGGCAACATCTGCCCGGCACATGTGCAGATCGGCTAAACAGCTGATCTTATGCATATGCCCGCCGTAACTACGGCGGCGGGCGTTAGTCTGGATCAGCCCCATTGTGTATGACAGTAAAAAGACAATGTCAACAAAGAGTTCTTTGCCTACTTAAGACAGAAATTGCTGAGGCAAACTTTAAAGAGGAGATCTTTGTAGGTCTTCAAATTAGAGAACTGATGCTTGATGGCCACTTTGATGACGAACTGTTCCACCAGGACATTTCCATAATGGAAAAGCGGTATCAAGGCAAGGTTAAGTCCAAGTATGCTGGGTGACTACCATTGAACACTTAAAAGCGATATGCCTGAAAATCATATTCACAGCAGAAACTCATATTCATTAACATTTAGAGTGTGTAAACCCTTTACCATGTCTGTGTTCTTAATAAAGCTAATATTGTAAACTTTAATTGAATCTCTCTCAAAATCATTACATGATAGAGTCATTCTAAAACACTTTCTTGAATTCAGCACATAAAACACTCTTGTGAGAAAAATAATAAAGATTTTGTTGACCAGTGTACTTAGCTGATTGCCCATATTATTGTGTAGTATGAGGGCACATTTAGAAAATGTGTTTTAATCTAATAGTAGAAACTGAAAGCTAGTTTAAGACATCAATACTTATAAATTGTTATATGACTATATACAATGCCACAAAAGAGTTTAATAATGATGAACAGCCAATCTGCTCTGATAAGAGCATGTTCCGGCAGCTAAGCAACCGACTGGACCGTGCTTTAAACTATGTACTACAGCACCAGGAAAGACTAGCAGCCAGAACACCTGACCAAGGCCACCAATCGGAACAGTGAGCCTTCCGGCAGACATCCTCGCTATTGTGGCACATATCAAGGTCACTTGTTTAAACACTATCCTGTGTTCTAAAAGTAAAAATTATTTAAAACACCACCCAATAATTTATTTTATTAAAAGAAAACCCAACATTTCTGGTTTCTAGATTTTTTTTATTTTTTTTTGGCACAAATGCATTTAATTTTCCTTTTAGCATAAGGAATAAATGCATATTATTATTTCCCATTGTATATACCTGCATAGAAAAGTTTTCTAGTTACTGTAAAATATAAAAAACTGAAAAAAAGAATTTTCCAATTAATTTAACCTTCCATTATGACTTCTCATACATTCACAGTACACACACTAATTGATGTCTCTGTGCATATATGTCAGATGATCCTTACAACAGCATAAGTGTCATCACCATTTAGCTTATGCAAAAAACAGCACAGCCAAATATGATGTTCTGTACTACAAATTGCATTGCCATAATTCCTTATACTTCATAAACTTTATTTGACCTCTACTCTGTATATGTTAGTCCTTAACTGCTAAACTTAAGTCGGCATATGTCACTACAATATCTTGGTCTATAGCCTGCACTCGTTTCTAAAATAATGTCAATCAACAAATTGTACACGCTCCTTAAAGATTGAGTAGCAATACTTTTCAGACACATAAATGCTTAGCCAATCCACAAAGGACAAAGTCCCAATAAAAGGAGGTGATGCCTGATCAGACCATTAACGATGAGCATTCATCCTTGCCCGTCTGTCAATGAAAAATGAACAACACACATGTACTGTACATTACAGTACACTGTGAATCTCCTCGCAAGAGCGCCAAATGAATATACACACCTAAAAATGAGAAGCGATCAAAGATTTAGTTGCACGGAGCTGAGACCCTGGCCACCAGAACAACTATCGTATTCGCTCTCAATATATGAACACACAAAACAGGATACTGCACATAAAGAGCTCTAGCATTGCTGGAGTGACTTACACAGCCTTAGCTTATGCAAAACTATGACATCAAATCTGCAGATGCAAATGAAGAAATAATATGTCTTGAAATGTTTCAAATGTGAGGTTATTTCGTGTTTTAACTTTTTATTTCAGGTTTTAAAGATTTATTTTTACAAAAAAATTTTATCATTGTCTTTCACATTTGTTTTGCAGATGCTTAAAATTAGCAAGCAGCCAGTGATGCTGCTCCTCCACCTACCCCGGAACAGCAAGCATCAGGAAACTCTTCCAACATCCCTCGTCCTACGACCCCTGTCAAGCTTACAACCCTGAGTATGGCAGATAAAGCCTCATCCTCTTCATCTCTCCTTCATTCCACCCAACTACCTTCTTCTTCCATTCTTCTTGCCCTTTTTCTATTCCTCCTCATTCTCCTGCTCACTCTCTGGTGTTATCCTTTTCTCCCATCCCGTATTCTACGTCATCTCTTCTACTTTCACTTTTCTCTCTTTACATTTCTTTCACGGCACACGACTGTAGTGTTTATTCCCTCTCTCTCATTCTCCCCTGAATTTTTTGTCTCGCCAGCTTCTCTTCCAAATCTTTGCATTTCATTTCCTCTCCCTCTTCACCTGACAGTGTGATTGTTGTGTCGATGTCAGAGGACACAGATGGACATCTACAGCACAGTATGTTTCCTAATTGATTTTGTTCAATCTGAATCAGATATAATTTTTTCTTATCTCTCTTGCTTTATTATATAGTATAGCCACTTTATTAGTACATTTCAAATCTAGTGTGTTCTGTAATGTTTAATTTTAAATAAAAAATGTTTTCAATTGTGCCTTGTTCTCTTAGCTATGTACTTGTGTATTTTTCTCTTTCTGGGTTGACAAGAACTCCATCTTGGCTGCTGCACCCTCTGACGCCATTCTTGTTTGCGTGCTTGCACATAATAAACTATTATACTTGTGCACTCTTATATGTAATAGTGATACGAAGAGTATTCCGATGCTGATCTTTTTTTCAGATTTATTATTTTTTAATAATAAAAAAAAAAAAAAATTATAGCCTTGATTTTTAAAATGTGCCAGTGTTTTTTTTCTATTAAGTGTATGCAAAATACATACAGAAAAACATTCTATAATTTTAATAGGTGTTCCTTAATTAGCTTTACATGAACGCAAAAAACATTGGGTAATTGTGTTTAAATGGTTGTAAATCTTAAAAATTCACAAGGGTAAATAGTAAAGACTCACATTCAGCGGCGCATCTAGGGGGAGTTTCTGGTAGCCCAGAACCCTCTCCCACAATGAATGTTTTTTTGTAAATGGGAAAAAAGGGGGCTTGTTGGATTCGTGGATGCTGACAAAAAGGGCGTGGCTTTGTGGTTAGGAAGGCAGACCAACATTGAAGAGGGTCCCAATAGAGGGAAGAATCCCACCACAGAGCTGAAAACACTAAATAATTATGGGTCTGAGATTGGCACATACTATAAGGGGATATATTAGGGGTCTCGAAAAGACATATACTGTAATACTGTAATATAAGGAGCTATATTATGGGTCTGGAAAACCCTGTACACTGTATATACTGTATATAGTGTGCCTTTCCCAAAACCTAATATAAACCACCCATATTATAGTATGTGCCAAAACTAGACCCCTAATATATCACCACATGTACTCTATTTATTGTGCCATGTCCAGACCCCGAATATACTTCCCATGTATTACACGCATTGGAAACTTTCCTTCCAAAACCTGTGTTTGCCACTGACATAGATTAAACAATAATCATAACCAAGGGTCTGATTCAGACAAAAAATTTTTTAGGGGACTTACACAAGCTGCTTGCGTAAGTCCCCTTATACATTACATCTGTGCATGCGCACGTCAGATGTTACACTACGGAACTCCTAGCGCACAAAACTGAGCTCTGTATGTGAGTAAATCTGTATGAGGGGGGCGGCACTTCAATTCTGCATGCCTAATATCTTAAGACAGATGAGGATAAGCATGTAAATTAAAGTAAAGTAAAGTGTGGTGGGTGACGGTTAACGGTTCGGGTGGATGCAGATCTGTGCAGAGAAGTTAAGGTAGAGAAATGAAGACTGAAGTGTCCAGAACTCCGCACAAGGACAGAAGTGACAGGGCAGTTCAGTCACCTCTTCCGTGAGGATTTCCAGACCCCCATGCGTACGAAACATGTGCGGAAATCTGGATCAGGCCCCATGTTTGGATGCAATATAATAAAGTATGTGTTTTAAGAATATATTACAAAACTAATTTTAAGAGCAGAACACATAAAATCCTTAGCATTTCACACTTATTGTTTTGGAAAACACGTCAATAGCTAAATGTAAAGTTTTATGTGTGAGAAAATATAGTTTACAGGAAAAAAACAATAAAGTTAGCATAAAATTATTAATAGCAAAGGGACTATATATGAGCCCTTTCTAAATGAACTGTCTAACAAATCATAGTTCTCATGTCTATAGTGTAAAGTATTGTCTGGTCATTTATGTTGTGTTCCTAAATCACCTTGATGCATGTATTCTTAATTTGCTTCCAACCAGCCGCTTACCATGATCTGCCTTTGTACCAATTATTTTTTTGTGAGTTGAGAGCTATAAATAGTCAGGACTCAATAAGCACAATTGCAGAGCTGTTGTTTGCTTGAAGTGCTGCAAGGAATTTTAACAATATAAGTTGTTAGATTTGTAGCGTTACATTCTGGCGAAACGTTTGCTGCTCAACTTTGTGTTGCAGTTTTGTTTGAGTAAAATAATATAATAAAATATTTTATATTAGCTCATAAATTTAACATTCTAACATAGCAGTTTGGGTTCATGATAAATGTTCTTGGATTAACTATGGCATAAGAGACAAAAAAACTTTTTTTTAATTGTCATACATAATTATGATTCATAAATGATGCCTTAAAAACTTGACCAAACAACTAAATACATGTCACCATTACATCCTTAGATGGCTAAAGACTACTTCACTGGGAATGAGGAGCACCTCTTATTTGCATGGTGCTTTTAAAGACACACACATCTTAATCTAACATTAAAACTTGACACTTATAATTCTAAACACTATTTTTCTTTATGGTTAGAGTTGGCCTGCATTTTGAGGAGGTAACATCTTATGGCGCAAGGTAGCAATCAAGACACCAGCGCCCTTGTAGGGATTGCATCTACAGGTCTAACTTCTTAGGAATGACTGGCCTGATCCAATGGTGGTTAGAAGCTATAGAAGTTATCCTTCCCCACCTTGGCTACTTACTCCTTATTTAAATCCACAAAAAGATCAACAAATTGCATACAATATCTGGCAACCTTTGAATGCTATTTTGACAGGTATGTGCCACTGTTATAGGCCAAATTGTTGTTCTGTGTGCAATATTTCATAATATTGGGCTGAGAAGTGGGGGCATCATTAAACAAGGCTGACCATATTGCTCCGAAAGGAAGACTCTAACACAGAAGATTGAAAGATTGAAGGCCACAATCCCAGGAAATAAAACTGTTACTTCTCATGTAAGTACTTTTAATGTATTCAAATGATGTAAGATGTAAGTTATATGTCAATTGTAACCATTGAAATTAGAATCCTTTATTCCATGTTTTTACAACATTGTTTTAGTTGTGATAGAATGTAACATTTACTTAAAAAACCATGACAACAATTACCTTGATTTCTCACATTTATTTTTTTCTATGATTTAAAAGCAGGTTTTGTCAAAATATTTTTTTTTTGTGATTGTCTCCTTGTGGTCCTTCTCTGTGGTGGAGGTGGAATCCCTTCTTTGGAGTGCAGGTACTTCAGGTGGCTGGAATGTTGGCGATGACAGAGGGTCTTTTGGGATGAGGGTTTTAAAACTGCGAGGAAGGGGTGTCAGGTCCAATTGTGGAAGATTGCCCTGTAGCTATGGCCTCTTAGTGGTGGACCTTAGTGAATGCATCCACTCCACTGTTGCAGTCCATATGCTGTAATGTTAATTACATGCTGGCGTTATGCTCATCCACTGAAGTGGTCTTTGAGCATCTCCCCTAAATGTGTCTTTGACTGTTACCTTGTGCGATATCCAAAGAGGATAAAAAACTATTAGAATGTAAATAATTTAAGAACAGTAAAATTTGCTAAGTAAGTGTTCCAAACAAAATGAGGAGTAACTTCGAAAAAGAAAACATATAACAAAGCTGAAAGCAATCATGATGCTTACCTGCAAAATACTAAGGATTAGGAGCATATCTTTAACGTTACTTAATCAAGAGTACAGACAAACAATACAAGGTTGCTATCCATGGGAAAGATCCTAAACTACGTACGCAAGCGATTTTACGCTAGCCGCTGATGTAAAATCGCCTTTTTGTATTTACTGTGCATATGCATGGCAGATGTTATGCCGCATAACTCTAAACGTACATACCAGCCACGTATCAACAGCGTAATTATGAACTAAGGGGCGTGACATCCATACGACACCCGTAATTACACTTCGGAGGAGAGATGAGTCATTAAAATCGTACATTATAGGCATGCTTAGGCAGTTACGTACGTGAAACCATTACGTGCGTCAGTACTTACGCTTTGAAAAGTTAAGGTAGGGTTTGACAAGCGTAAAAAGGCCAAAGTACGTACAAGCGAAGGGAGTGCCTAGGGGAGTGCATAGAAAATACGCCAGCGTAAATACGCCACGCGATGAAACGTAACAAGCACTTAGATCTGGATTTACTCGTATGTCACTGAAACCATGGATCTCCTGGGATTATATAGCTGGTAATGACATCTTTTAGAAGTAGATCATCCACTGGCTCTCCAACCGGTTCCTTAGGCATGTTACCTGGTGTCCCAGAACTTGTCTTTGAGGCAATGTTCTGCCATCTGCAAAGTAAGAAAAAAGCAAACAAACAAATATTACAAACCAATAACATGAAGCAAAGAGAACTGTGATTTACACTTAACATAAATCTGAGTACAATGCAAACCTTTTATGGATTTCATGCTGCTTCCTGCAGATGGGGGCTATAGCATTGCTTTTTTCACAGATCTCATCCCAAATCCGTGACTTGATCCCAGCGAACACAAGCCTGCATGACTGAGAGAAGTTCTCCATCACAAGACGCACCAGCATGTCAATCACAGCATCACTGAATGCTATTTTGGACAAATCGGTCCATTGCATGCATTACATGATAAGTGGTTGCTGAACAGTCCCTTTATCATGGCAATGTGAAATCAGTGTTAGACTAATTTACTTTATATTCTGTAGGTGAACAAGCTGTTATTGTATGTATACCCTTACCCTTTACCCATACAATTATATTATTTTAAACCCTTTATTTGTATGATTTTAAGGGTTTTTATAAATGTTATCAACTATTGTGTTAAATAAAAATATTCACATAAAGAACACAAGTGCATATGATATACAGTAAGGATGTCATTATCCTCAGCATACATACATACATAACAGTACAGAGAGACAGAATTGTGACAGATAGCCTATAAAGTATAAGAATGCAGCATATGTGTCTGCATATGTTGTCAGGAAACTTGTCAAATGCATGGATGGGGGGGGGGATGGATGACAACTGGATCATAGAGAATTAAAAATGTTGTTCTATAAAAATGTTTTACATTTTCTAATCCATAAACAGATTAAGCTACTGTGCGACTACATAGATATATTTGCCAAAGTGGCTTAATAATTATATAATAAGCAAATATAAAGTGTAAATATTGTTAATATTTATTTAGCTTTACGTAACAAATGCACATATGAAAATGAAAAAATAAAATAAAATAATATAATAGACAGTCAAATACATCCCAAATTGACACATTTAGCATATTAAAAGTTGCATAATTCTGCCAAATACTGCTATAGAAGCATGAGACCCAATCATATACAATCATTTTGCTAAATGTAAGATATCTTGGAGCTATACTACATCGTATAATGTAAAGAGACCTGGGGCCAGATTTACTAAGCTGCGGGTTTGGAAAAGTGGAGATGTTGCCTATAGCAACCAATCAGATTCTAGCTTTCACTTTTAATTTACATAATAGAGAATGTCAGCTATAATCTAATTGGTTGCTATGGGCAACATTTCCAAACCTGCAGCTTAGTAAATCTGGGTCCTGCTAGGAATTATACAAAGAACCTGATCCAGAGAACTGGTTTTTAACTTTAGTCCATACCTTGAAAAAGAGCAGCACATGCTTGAAACGCGTTGGTGGTAGAGGGAGGTCGCCCATGGATTATCTTAAGTATCATCCGTTATTTTCTCTCTTGTGTCTCTGCACAATGAATAGGGTGAATAGGGCCCTTTTTTCTTTGTATAGAGGCATAAGTGTATTTACACCTTAGAGGATATAGGACTGTATGAATCTAGATAACAGGGTGTCCCCCCATTAGGGGTACAGAGAAGAAAGAAAAACTCTACGCAAGAAAAGGGATGGAAACTTTATATATTGTTTTTATTGATTTTTATTGGGATTTTTTGTTTGATTATTTTTTGGAGAATAAAATATTGTTTTTTACATAACAAGATAAGTGTGGAGAGATTTTTGGCAGAGGTGAGAGAGTAAAAAGCACCTGTTATAAGCAAAGAGGCAAGAGAATCTAAATGTGAGTGGATACATTGTTCATCTATACTGCTGAGTTGTAACAATGTTGCTCTTAGATCTGCTTTTTCATTCCATGCCCGGAAGCTGCTGAGAGGATCAAAACACTGTAGGAGAGGAAGCCAAAAGAGGTGGAGATATAGGCATCTGGCAAGAGAAAATTAATGTGAGTGCATATATTCTCTGTTCTACTTACATTAGTTATAAAGGAGCTACACAAGGGGCCTGATCCTGAACTACGCCCGCCGTCGCTTGGACGGCGGGCGTAAGCGTTAAATCAGCCTTTCAGCCGATCTGCGCATACACCGGGCAGATGTTGCCCGGCATTGCTACGGCAACGCCCGATCGTGGATCGGGCGTCCGTAGCAGCGCCGTAGGGACGCTGGAGGGGACGTCCCC
>WWET01000159.1:870469-887138 GCA_011038615.1 Limnodynastes dumerilii | reverse complement strand
CTAGTGTCGAGCAAGTTTCAACCTAAACGTCCAGTTCAACTTTCCATTCATGATTCTTATCCATGTAATACGTGCAACGCATGTGTCCATATGGAAAGAACTTTATAGGTGAGAGACAAGTTTGAAAACATCTTTAGGATACCTAAGTTTTTCAACTGTAATACCAGCCAGATCATTTATATTTTAACCTGCCTATGCCATCTTAGATATGTTGGAAAGACTAGACAAAAATTTATAATTCGATACGATATGATCCCTCGATACGGCGCTGTGTGACTACTAAACTGCTCAAAAAAATATATATTAAAATAAAAATATTAAAATATTAAAAAATACCAATATAAAATCAAAAAGTAAAATCAGGTGTGCAATCTAAAAAATATATGTATATACCACAGTCTATAATCACAGTCTCAAAATAAATGGCCACTGATCTTTAAAAAGTGGCTAGATGTGTTGATTGATGATGTGTAATTTTCTCATTCAGCTCTCCAAAAAGTGCATATGCAGAAATCAGAAGAGAGGGAAAGTTATACACATGAATTTATTATCCAAAAGGAATTAAAATAATTAACTGACATCAAATGACTTTGGCCAGGGAAACAAATACACATTAATACATAAAACGTATACTGTATAAAACCTCAGAGAATCCAGAGGGATACCTCTTTAAAGGCTAAGGACACCCCCCCAACAGATGTTCACTCGTACCCGGCGTGCAGATACAGATGTAAGAAATCCTGTCACCGATGCAGAGGGACGCAAAGAAGTTTGGGATCCATCCAGATGGTGAGTGCTGCAAAAGGTCTGGATGCTGCTGATGTCCGAAGGCAGGTGAATACGTTGTGGGAGTCCAGGGGTTACCGACTAATGCGTTTCGAGGGACAACAGCCTCTTTCTCAAAGTGGTAACCAAGGGTATGTCTTGCTCCTATTTAAAGCTCCTGGCTAACTAATTAAGACTGCACACCTGTTCAATCAAGCTCCATCAAATAGAGCCATTCAAAAACACAGCAGTTAAAACGTAAAAACGGAAGTCAGTGGTGATATTGTATATTTATAAAAACGACCTCTGTACAATATATTGGTTTTAGCTCCTCCCATCAGAGAGAATACTTAATTATAAATAGGATGCAAATAACTTAAATAAAAATACAAAAATGTATAAATATATAAATCAAAAAAGAACTGGGATTAGGGGGGATTCACTATGGAAACAACCTTGATTGTGAAAGTTAGCTGATTGAATTGTCAAAAAACCTTTTAAGATTAAGCTTGGTGATAAATGGATGAATAAGTATAGCTATATACATGGCTAGTAAACACTGATATCAATTACTAGAAACGTGATTCAAAAAGTGAAAGGAGGAGAATTATTTAATTTAATCAATACACACAAATTGTGAAATCTAGAAAATGCATATGTAAATATAAAATTAATTAATAAATAAACTCCAGAATAGAGAGTAAAGGGGATTCAAACCCTAAGCCCATGTATCTAAAGAACCCTAACTTAACCGTTAGACTAAATCAACATGCTTGAATCAACTCAACTACAGGTGTATACATAGAAATGGTGCCAACTACTGCTTGATTCAATCTATCGGGGGCATCTATATTAGGTAAAAACATAACGGGACAATATAATGTTTTTGATACAGTAAAGGGCCACATTCTGTAAGCAGCAGTATGCTTGTAACTCTTGCTATGTTGACACTTATAGTACTAGAAGGCACAGCATGGCCTCAAACACATGGCCATGCTGTGCCTTTTAGTACTTTAGCGCCTACATGATAAGGGTTACAAGCATGCTGCGCTTCACATTTTTAATATGAAAAACACATGTCAAAGATGTTTGCCATGGTGATTTTTTAAAAGGTAAAAATCCCGGGACTTTGCCTTTAGTGAATGCGGCGATTGCATAATCGCTGCTCAAATCCCGGAATTATGGTTGATTTTGACTAAATCGACCTTTGTAAATGATACCCTAGGTGAGGTTGTGTCAATGATCTATAAAGAGTCATCACTACTTTTGTCTTTCTGCTACTAATTCCTCTCCCTATACAAACAAGCATCTGACTTGCCTTTCTCATTGCTTTGTTACATTGCTTGGCTACCTTTAAATCACATGAAATAATTACTCCTGCATCCCTTTACTCCTCAATAGTTTCTAATGTTATGCCATTAATGATATATTGAGTAACTTTTGGGTTTTTGTACCCTAACTGCATGATTTTGCATTTTTTGGCATTAAATTGCAGTTGCCACACTTTGGACCATTCCTCCAGTCTTCCTAGATCATCCTTCATTTTGTGTCCCCCTCCTGCCGTGTCTACCCTGTTACATATCTTTGTGTCATCTGCAAAAAGGCATATTTTCTCTTCGATACCACAGGCAATATCACCTATAAAGATATTAAATAGCACTGGTCCAAGTACAGAACCCAGGAGTACTCCACTGCTTACCTTACCATCCCCAGAAGGGATTCCATTTACTACAACCCTCTGTTGTCTATCCTGTAACCAAGATTATATCCATGCAACTATCTTTAAATCCAATCCCAAAGTTTTTAACGTTCTGCGACGTGGCACAGTGTCAAAAGCCTTACTAAAAATCTAGATAAGCTATATCTATAGCTCCCCCTTTATCTAATAATTTACTGACCCAGACAAAAATTTCAATAAGATTTGTTTGACATGATCTTCCCCCATTGAATCCATGCTGCTTGGAATCCTGTAAGTTTAAGATACTGTACTGTAGTTAACCAAGTTACTTTTGCTTTTCTATTTAATGAAGTTTACATAAAAGTCTGCAAGTAAATAATTACTTTACTCAAGAAAACGGAATAGATAAAAAATTATGTTGTATTACTTCAGATATAAATCAATTTATTCTTTAATTATAAATTTTGTAGAACATTTTCAATTGAAGGGTAATTAATCTATACCCAAATGAAAGTATATTGTTAAAACTAGATGTTTTCCATTGCAAATAATTATACATGTAAATTATAAATATAATTATATTTTTTTATTATGAGGAAAAAATAAATCTGCAGCTCTAACTGCATCATATATATATATATATACTCCTTGATAACAGGGATATGAAGTATCAATAAACAACATTTATTCTTATTTCCTACAACATGTAATAAAAAGCATATAAAAGAATTTTCTATAAAAAACATAAGGATCACCACTGTGGTAAATATATGTAGACCACTACAGTCCCATGAATTATCAGTCCAACTAGCTTGCACTGTAAATTTTAAATGTTCCCTTATATAGTTTTCTGAATGTTAAATAGATTGAATAAAATACATAAGCATGAAATATCTGTATTGAAAGCGCTGGGTGTCGGAAATTGCAGAGATTAAACGATTTCCGTGCTTCTAGCTGGCAGCTAAGAAGTTGAAACAGCTCTAGTGGTTTAAGGGTAAGTTACCCGTATGCTCTGGGGCATTGTATAGCTTCTCTTCATCCAGTCCCAAATGGAGGAATATAGCCAGCAGCACTTGGTACTTAATGATTGAGGGCCAGATCCAGACTTCCGTCCGACGCCTGACTTAAGCACGCATAAGTTGGATGTCGGGAGAGATTGGAGCATGCGCACTCCAGATGTAATGCTCAGAAATATTTGTACTTTATACAGTGCTGTCTTTGATTCAAGGTCGAGGTCTTTATGAAACAGAGACATCATTCTTTGGTGGAGTAGTGAGAAACTTGGTTTGCCGTAGGAGAGAGACGAACGTTGCTTGCCAAGGCGCGGAGTCTAACGAGGGCCTGGTATTCACTAGAGCCTCTAAAGGTGAGGATAGTCTCGGCTGCAGGACACCCCGTAGCTTGCGGCCCCTGGGGCAACGCCCGGGAGAGGAGGGTGAATGCAAAAGATGGGGGTAAGAATGGAAGAAAGGCAAGAGAGAGAGAAAAGCGGGAAAAGGCAGGATCAGTAGCATCTGACCTGTGACAGACAACAGTAAACACTGAAAAGAGACACTGGACCAGAAGGGGTTAAAGGGACAAACAGGACAGACTAAACAGACTGGGAAACTCACTCACACACTCTGACAGCGGGAGCCCCCGGAGGGGTAACAAGAACAGGCACTCAGGAGAGAAAGGGTTAACACAGAGTGGGATAGATAGTAAGGTGGGAGAGCAGGATATTGCACACTGGGAAAGAGGCTAGGCACTGGGTAGGAACAAGATGGGGCACTCAAGAAAGCAAAATCAAGCACTAGGCAGAGAAGGATAAGAGATAAGAGAAAGATAGAAGCACGGGGCAACAGACGCTATAACCGGCAGGGATGAAGTGTCCCTGACGCTCTATTTACAGGGAGGCTGGTCAATGAGGTGGAAAAATCTGGACCAGCCCCCCTGACTAATTGTTGATCGTACAGACCGCTGGATGCACGTAGGACACGTGAATAATCTGCGCCGCAGCACGAGGAGACAGAGAATTCTGGTTGCCTAGAGCCTAAGCGGCAAGCTAGGGGGAGCTGCTGGAGAGCGTGTGCGACATGCACATGGCTAATTTGCATGCCGTCACGCCCCTGCATGACAGCAAGCAGGAAGAGGCAGCGGACACTGGCGCCAGAGAGATCGCGGGCCAGGTAATCGCGTTACATGCCGGACCCTATAGAGTCCCTTAAATGGCATGATTTGTTTAAATATATAGCCAATATTTTGTAAAATGTAATTATGGTATATGTTTAGGGTGTTTTTGGTTAAGGGATGGCAGCTCATACTTTTCTGTAGAGGAAATGGTCCTTTAGTTATACCAATTATAATAGTAGTGTAGTATAATAATACTGTAGTATGATTGCTGTTAGGATATTTTAGTAAAGCCATTGGCAGTTTTAATATATTCATGTTTGGTCTTTACATTAGACCCTGATCCTGGTTGAAACTCAATTTAGGTGTGATCCAGATGCCAAAAGTACTGCAGCTATGAATCATTGTGCAAGTACAACCGTTTGTCTACAGTCACTCACAATGCAGTTACATTCCCAGATACAGTCCTTTTCCTATTCCTATTTTGGTCACCAAATTTTTTTTCTAGTTCAGTCACTTATCATTAAAAGGTACGTTTTATTTTTGTGAATGAAGAGTGTATTAGACATTACTCCATTTTTCTTGTGAGGGTGACAAACCATTAGATCACCTTATATGAATAATTTACTCAGGTATTTTACCTAGGGAGTTGAAGATGGTGGGTTCATTGAACATGAAACTCTCTTACAAGAAAATGTACTCTAAGTAGTGCCATATTTAGGAGTCAGAATACCTCTAGACACTATTATGAAGGACGGGTGCCTCAAACAGGGCACAGAGTCTAACTAGGGCCTGGTGTTCACTAGAGCCCCTAATTATGGGTATAGGCTGGCCTGAAGGACACCTATCAGGTTGCAGCCCCCAGAGATGACACTCAAACCTCTTTCACATCACCACCAAATACCTGGGTTTTTGCCGAGACCCGGGTTTTTGGCCAAAAACCAAGGTTTCGGCAAAGACCCGGGTATTTGGGGGTGATGTGAACTGTTCCTTTTTAAGCTACCTGGGTCTAATGACCCAGGATTCAAACCCAGGAAAAAAGTAGGGTTTTTCCCAGTTTGCAGACAGGTAAGGAAGTAATGTGAAAGGTTTTTCATATTCCCACCCAATTGGATGGAAAAACAGGCAACATATGATGATGTTATCACATCCTGTTAGAGCTCAGTGGAGAAAATGGTGCATTAGCGTTAGGACGAGATGCGGGAGCTCCTGGCAATTCATGGAGAGGAAGAAAGAAGAGGGCAGATCTCTGGCACAGTGGAGGATTTTCAATATATCAAAGAAGTTGGAAGAGAGGGGCATTGGCAAAACACAGTAGCAGGTGCTTAATAAACTGAAAATACAGAAGAAACTGTTTCCAAAAGTACGACAGCTGCAAGAAGAGTGGGAGTGGCAGAGTACAGTGGCCTCTGTACAACATCTGCAACAAAATCTTCGGCTGCTCTGTAAGTTGCAATCCGGTGTCCTTCTCGTTGTTGCTGATGGCAAAGAAGCCATCCAGTTTCCCTAGACCAACACCAGCAAGGCCTCTTGTGCATCCTCCCTATTAATGTTCTATGACACTCAGGAAAGGGTGAGTGAACAGGAGGATTCATGTGCCACTGATGCCTTGTTCTCTCTGGATGAACCAACTTTATACCTGGCTGTGCGGAGGAAAAGTGAGTGTCTTGTTTTTATTACCTGTATCCTTGCCTGAATTTTTGCAATAGTCAGTAATGCTTTAAAAGTTCTGTAATGTCTTTACATATTGTTGTTCAACCCACAAAGAGCAACATTTCCAATAGTCATTGTCTTTGTCTTTAGTACTTGTAATCTTGTGTGAATTTTTACAATTGTCAGTAATGCTTTAAATGAAAGGTCCCACATGACATCCGAAAGTGTGCCATTCGAAAAGCTTCCACTGTTGCCCAGTAAGCTTTGGCGTGACAACTCTTTCTGGCCCACATTCTCCGGTAGTGAGGGTGGTGTATCTCAGAATGGATATCTGAGTGGACTTGGTGTACGCTCTCCTCCTGCACAAATATTGGCATCAAGTATTATCCAACTCTACCATGAATTGTCGCAATGTACCACCAGGCACAGTGCAAGCAGCTGCACCAGGCTTTCATTTGCTGTCTGAAACAGCAAAATCATCCAAAAAACCATGAGCTCTGAGCTACAAACAAATGATTCATCAGCCATCATGGAAAAAAATGCAGTTAAAATGGCCACCATGTACTGACATTATCATTGTGTTCAAAAAGTCCCATTTAAATGACATAATTTTTTCAAGCCAATAAGAGCTCCCTGCTAGCATGACTGACAGTTGCTTGACAGGGTAGGCCTGGGAAATTTATAAGAGATGTTAAACGGTCAGACACGAGAATTTCCCAGATTTTTGTGGACTTATAAAGCAGCCTTTTTTTGGACCTGGATTTCTCCCTGGAAAAATCCTGGGTTTTTCAAGGGTGGTGATGTGAAAGAGGTATTAGAGAGGATAAGGAAACAAAGGTGGAAAAAAGTAAGGAGAGAGAGAGAGGCAAGAACAGAGGAAAACAGAGGACAAGAAGAGAGAGCTAGAAGGAGCTAGCTCTGACAAACAACACTGATGCCAGAAAGGAAGAAAAGGGCTCGTACACACACATGCACAGAGGAGACACCACAAGGGTGCAGAAATGTAACAAGAGGCAAGGCAAGGCAGGGACTGGAGGAGACACTGGGAAGAAATGCGCTAGGAGAAAAACAAGGGTAAACTGGAACAAGGGCACTCAGAGTCACAAGAAAGCACAGGCAGAAGCACAAGGTAAAAGTATAAGGCAGGATCTGGACACAGAGTGGAGACCAAACTCTATAATCAACAGTGAAGATTCAACACTCCATTCATGGCCATGCTGTTCTTCTGGGACACAGATCATGGAGTATCCATGCCACAATGCTGGTGGGGACCCAGAATAGATGCCCCCTTGAACTTTCCTGTCACTGTCATGGCTAGCCCTCAGCAAGTGCCTAATATGTCCTATTGGAAATACGCCACTGACTTCAAGATGTAATTTTTAGAAGGCATTATGGACCTGATTCACAGTTAAGAAGCTGCTGCTATTTCAGTGGTTATTTTTAGGAACAGTTATACTAGGCATGCGTAGTACCTTAATTTAAACAATCTACGTAGGATTTAAGAATGGTGATCCCTTAACAGCGCTTTACAAAGCTGTTTGTAACAAGATAAGTAAAATGGAGCGTGCTAGAAAAAGTTAAGAAGGAACATAAAAAAGTGGGTGTGGGAGGCATTTAAATGAGGCAGGCAGGGCGTAGTTTGCTAAGTATGTTTGTTGTTTAGCAACTTAAGAAGATACATATATACGAGAAGATAATGCAGCCTTTGGCATTCTTAAGTCAGTTAAGAACAACAAAAACAAGGGTGTGTCAAGGGAGTTGCCATGCATATAATGGCAAACCCATTTGTTCTTATCTCCCTTCTTGTGTGAATCCGGTCCTATATGGGTAATTATTCCAGGGGAGTAGTCCAGTTACCATTTGTTTTGTATGAAGAAGAGGTGGGTGTTATGGTATTTAATGGGTTTTGTTTTGCCTTAATATATATCATAGGGCAATGAATTTTAATAGCTTCTTCTTATATGATCTTTTACTAGCTGATTATCTAAGTATTTATTTTTACTATGCTATCCAGGGACAGAGACACACAAATTGATATAGTCTGGTAAGACACTGGACTAATATAACAACAGCAATTGGGTGAAGATAATAATTCCATGTAATGTCAGTTCATAAGTGATCCCTGACATTTTCCTTTGAAGGCTTCTCATATTTAGACTACTATAATTTTGGGGGATTCAATTTTGGAAATTTCTTTACAATGTTTAACTGCAAATCACATAAATATATATTTGTATTGTAACAGAAAATATAAATAAATCGCTACAGCGCTACCCAAAGAGTCCAAGAAAGTCCTAGTGGGATTAACACAGGTTTCCAGATGAAAAAGAGGGACTTGGATTTTTCAGGAGGAACCCTCAAAATGATATAAGCTGGATGATCTCTGGTGCACTCCCCAGGATAAATACCAATGAAATAATCCTTTTGTATCATTTTGGATTATATGGCACTTGGAATTTATGTAATTTTTATTGAATTGATATTGTTGAATTTATACCTTGAGAAAGGCTGAAGCTTGGTCGGCTGAAATGCGTTGGTGGGAGAGTTTGCACGTGGATCCGGAACTACCTTTTTTATCTGCGCCGGCTTCAGAGCACCCCCGTCTACCCGGGAGTCTTGTTTTTTACATCTATCGGAGGTTTTGCTTCTGTTGCTTTTAGGTATGCGCTGCTAATCCGGTTCTCTACTTCTTTTTATGTGGATATATTTTTATTGTAATAAATCATTAATTTACTGATTTCATTGTTTTTTTCTTTTCATCAGTATTTATCCTGGGGAGTGCACCAGTGATCATCCATCTTATATCGTTTTGAGGGTTCCTCCTGAAAAATCCAAGTCCCTCTTTTTCATCTGGAAATCTGTGTTAATCACACTAGGACTTTCTTGGACTCTTTGGGCAGCGCTGTAGCGATTTATTTATATTTTCTGTTACTTTGTTTTGTGGTGTTTTGGTGGAACATTAGTATAAATTGTAGCAGCTGCAGCCTATTCTCAGCGCAAGTGGAGTGCAACCTATTTTATTATGATATTTTTGTATTGGGCTGATCTCTGTGGAAATTACACATCTCTATACATTTTATTGCAGTTTTCTATATTATTCAACATAATAAATGATTCACCACAATCTAATAAACTTGATAGCATGCAATAAGATGTGTGGCAATAGTAACCTTCAGTTGTTAAATTGATGCATTTATGTCTGTCTTTTACCCTGCTAAAGTATTTCCGCTATTTTCTATACTTGCATGCAGCAGGATACCACTTTAAGCATCAAAGAAAACCTGCTTCCACTTACTAAATTCATGGTGTACTATTAGGTTAAATGGGATTTAAATTAGTTCAAAAGCATGATGTCTTCTCACATACATTTGTAAATGTTATAGAATACTTTTTTCCTGTAGCAACAATCTATCCTCAAACTGAAAATACATCTACAGGGAATTTTATATATTTCTCAGAAAAGGAAAGGTTTGCACTAGCTCACAATTATTAACCTGTATCATACTACATCTACCCACATGTTAAGGGGGGTTCTTTCTAAATCACTTATTAAATACAAACAACAAAAGGGTTACTCTTCACCATCAGCATTGATCACGGAGAGAGAAAGCAATCACACACGAGGCACGATTGTCATATATTTCCATAATTGTATTACCTCATGGTTTTAATAAACAAATAGCTGAGGGTAAAATTACATAGTCAAAATGCAAATGTGCAAAGAAGGAAAAATATGGCAAGTGTTTAAAATTCAAACATGGGGCCAGATTTACTAAGCTGCAGGTTTGGAAAAGTGGAGATGTTGCCTATAGCAACCACTCAGATTCTAGTTCTCACTTTCCTATTACATGCTAGAGAATGTCAGCTAGAATCTGATTGGTTGCTATGGGCAACATTTCCACTTTGCTAAACACGCAGCTTAGTAAATCTGGCACATGACCTCCTCCTGTTATTATAGTATTTAAATATGCCTGGATCTCCAGAAAACTGCCTCAATTAGATCTGTTTTCTAACATCTTCATAGAAAATGAAATAGTGCTAAACTGTTGATATATAATTAAAAACGTGATCATCACAGTTTGGATCAATAATAAACTGATAATTACTTTTCCTAAACAGAAAAACAATAAAGGAAAAAAAAATCCCTATCACAGTAACGCTTTACTCATAATGGAAGCCCTCTTTATCCCTGTCCCTATCATTACAATACTGCTGTATAATTCAGTAGATTATGTGTATGTGGGTGTATATGTATGTGTGTATGTTGTAAAGCTACTAGGGGTGTGGGTCGCCACCTCGCATGGCCCTTTTCTGAAAGGGTCGTTTTCTACCGCTACACTGAAAAGACTTGCTAAGGAGAAGCAATCAATGATTCCCAGGACGAAGATGCAGTGGCAATTGGTAAGTATGCCTTCTCCTAATTCTTACCCTAACCTTCTCCGTACATTACCCTAACCCTCATCTCGCTGCAGCTTGACCCTAAGACTCCCTTCCCCGCAGCCTAACTCAAGGACTCTCCTCTCTGCAGCCTAACCCTAAGACTTCCCTTCCCCGAGCCTAACCCTAAGATTCCCCTTATCGCAATCTAACCCTAAAACTCATCATAGTATCTTACTCACCTGTCCGGTCAGGGCAGTGGGTCTGTGGCAGTGTGACGAGTCTGTGGTGGCATTTCCCATTCTTATAAAAAAAATCAAAGTAGAGCTATTTTCGGAACAGAGAGATGAAAATTAGCCTTCAGCTGTCTCTATTTCATAAATAGCATTTTCACAGTAGCGAGTGCCAACTAACTACCAGGTTTGGGCCTGATAATTTCACAACGCCTGGAGTGCCATAGGTTGCCTATGCCTGTATTAGAGTACAATGGCAAAAAGAGAGAAGAAATTGTGTAATTATTTGTATATATTTTAATAAAAAATAAAACAACACAGTTCTTTCATAATTATCATGGATATACCAAAGACCCATGATAATTTTAAATCACTTATTATTATGAGAAAGTATGGTAATTCTTGGAGAAATGCAGATGCTGGAATGTGAAAAGAAATGAGTCTGTAAAAAGCAGAGGTATCTGATGTAGATATAAGAAGATCTTTCTAGGATTTTCTTTTTGTTACAAAAGAATATTCTAGATCCTAGAGATTATTTCAATAAATTCATTGTGTGTCAGGGCAACCTAAGATGGCTGCCATTCTCCATTTTAAGTTTGCTTGTAAGTGAATTTGTTATTAATACCTTATAGAACCAGGCATTAGAGGCCAGGACATGCCAATAAGGTAGCTTAGTAGGAGCAGAGGTTACGTGATACTAACATTATGCAATGCTAGCATTACACTGTGAAATTATTTTAACTAATTAACTTACTTAAAACATGAATATAACCTAATAAGGTAGGCAGTTCCAGTTCTGTTGTTGATAGGTATATCCACCGGAAACATAAGTGGTGTCATAAGTGGGATAGTATTACCAGCATATTTTAAAAGTTGAACCCAACCAATTGTTTTTCAGAGTGAAATAGGTGGATAGTAAGAGAATTGCATTTCCTACAATATTCATTGTTGTATATGTTATGTTTTTTTTTTTTGCTATATTGCTATAAAGCTTTTATGTCTATTTATGTAAAAATTTTGTACAAATGGTTGAAACTGCAAATGTGATACCACTTTGGATGAGACTCCAGAGTATGGATCTTGTACTCATTAATCTCATTGTGAAATATCTCATTGTGAAATATCAATCCACGTCCACATAAAATCAATGGATAGTTTGTGGAAAAATAGATTTGTAGGTAGAAACAGCGCTGAGTTGTGTGAACTGTAAACAATATATAGAGGGACGTTATGTATTAACATTAGGAACATACAGTTGGTTACTGTGAGAATTTATTTTTTGGAGAGACATTTGGATTTGATTTTATTTAATTTTCATGGAACTTGTCTTAAATTATATGGGACAACAATTGAGCCTTTGAGTACCTTTTAGAGACCATTTGTATCCCGCTTTAAGAATATTATATATTGATATATGTATGATTAGTTCTTATTGAGAATTGACATTGTATGATAAGGTCCCTCTATATATTGCTTACAGCTCACATAACTCAGCGCTGTTTCTCTACCTACAAATCTATTTTTCCACTTCTGCACTTTTGGGGCTGGGACCCTCCTGAGGAGAGGACTGCTGCAGTTTTAGGAGCACTTTTAAAGTGATATACTCTGTTTTATATTTTTAATGGATAGTTTGTGTAAGATGGCTGCTGTTCTTCATTTTAAATATGCATTTATGCAAATGTGTTATTATTATTGTGTGTAGTGGCAGAGAGTATATGATAATAACATTATGCAATGCTAGCTTATACAGTGCATATGTAGAATGTAGAAATGAGTTAGATAAGTAGTACCAATTAACTAAGAATTATCTTAAAAGTTTAGGTGGAGGTGGAGATAGACATGCTAATGAGGGGACGGGGCGGGGGAAGCCTCGTTACGATCAGGTATGCGGCGGTAAGGCTGCATACATGATTGTAAAAGGTAAGGTGGGAATCTGGACACGTAATGACCCGTAAGACGCCCATAGGTCTGGATCTGGCCCATTGTGTGTTATACAGAAAACATCTAAGGATAGATAGTTCTGTGTGTAAATTGTAAGAAGACAATGGACAGACAACTTCAAACTAGCAGGAAGGTGACAGTGAATCAAAGTGACAGTAGTCAACAGTGGTATGCAGAAAAGCATCTCTGAATGCAACAACATATTGACTTTTGTAGTGTATTGGCTAGAGAACAAGATACACAGGATACTGTGAGCACATGCTTACTGAGACTGAAAAGTTGAACATAGAAAGCAAATGAACAGTGTTTAAATGCCACAGCCTATCTGAGTATAACTGGGATAATATGATATGTCATCTAAAGTTGATTCCCTGAACATCATAGTTTAGTGAATACAAAAGACCTCCACAATCACCAAATCTCAATCTGATAGAAGAGGAGTTTTCAGCATGATCGTACAAACTACAAACATCCAATGATGCTATAATGTCAGAATGGATCAGAGTGTTTTCAGCACATGGGCATGAAGAATTCTAAACTGAAAAAAAGATAACAATAAAAAAATAGAGTACATATTGCACATTCCAGCACAAAAAGGAACAGTTCCACAATCAATATCAATGCGCCCTCTGGATGTTACGGGTGTAAAATGCACATAGCATCTGGAAGGCGCATGCGTGTGTAATTTGGGTAACGTTTGCAGGTCTGGATCCGGCTCATTGTTTTGTGCAAACAAAACAACTAAATATTATTATAGGTTATTTATAAGACGCCACAAGGTGTCTGCAGCGCAGTACAAAATACAATAACAAAATACACTTCAGACATACAGGGCAGGGACGGACAGCATAGTACATAATAAAATACATCTGACGCCAGCTTAGCGGACGGTGACTAGAGAGGGTACTGTGTGTTAGTAAACTGCAGGGACCTAGGACTGTTTATTTGGACTATTTATTCATCAACTGCTGTATCCTGACAATAATGTACAGCAACCTGGTTCAGAAACTCTGTTTGCAGTGCTTATCAAAGTATTATTTAATACCTAAATAAAAGTGATTACAATATAGAATTAATCTAGTAGTAGGATGTAACTGTGTATGTAGTGAATGACCCAAATGATCTCTAAGACCCAAACCAGGGATATCGAAGCACAGATTCCTAATAAAGGATATGAGGGGGAAAAAAGACTGGATAAAGCACTATAGGGTTATACAAATAGAACAGGGATCCTTACATGTTCCAATCTCCAGTGAAAGTAACAAACTTGGAAACTCCTTGTTCATTGGTACTTTTAGATGCTTATAATAAAATGGAAAGGGTTGTAAAGCATTAGACTGGATCCAGACTCCTGCAAAGTAAGCACCAGCAGCCATATTGGAAATGTCTTTTTACACTCTGCACAATCATGTGCTATAAACGTAATTATAATGCTATCCATGCAGGAGGGGTTTATTATGCAATTGTAAAGTAAGGGAAAGTTTTAAGCGAGGGTCCTTTATCTGAACTCCATGGGGTATATTTACTAAGGTCACTTTGTGCCAAATTGACCAAACTCGGGCGACTTTCTCTGAAAAAGCGCCATTTAAAAGCGCCTCCTGTACCTGCCCCCATTATTTACAGTGGCCCCCAAAAACACAGTACTTGCCCCCATTATTTAAAAAATGTACCATAAAGAAAAGATCTTGGTGAAAAAACTTACAGTTCTGAAGTCTTCATTCCTATCATGTGATGATCAGGTCTTAGGCAGGGGGCAGTAACTGAGGCATATATATCTAAGGGGGCAGTAACTAAGGCATATATATATCTAAGGGGGCAGTAACTGAGGCATATATATCTGAGGGGCAGTAACGGAGGCATATATATCTAAGGGGGCAGTAACTGAGGCATATATATCTAAGGGGGCAGTAACTGAGGCATATATATCTAAGGGGGCAGTAACGGAGGCATATATATCTAAAGGGTCAGTAACAGAGGCACATATATCTAAGGGGGCCAGTAACAGAGGCATATTTATGTATGATGGCAGTAACAGAGGTATATTTATGTATGGGGTAGTCAAGGAGGCATATTTATATATGATGGCAGTCACGGAGGCATTTTTAGTTATTGGGGCAGTGTGTGATGATTTTTTCAGCTAAATCGCCGTGATTATAAGCAAAAGTTTTGCAAGGAAAGAATCGACACACATTGCTGACGTATATAAATCGCCAGCCAAAAACTCCTCTTAGTGAATCTAGCATTTTTATTTAAAAAAAATTGCTGGGAAAGCGTGGTGATGGCTGGCGATTCATAATCGCAGCTAAAAAGCGACTTTTCTAAATGAGGCCCCATGAGAGTGATGGGAGTGGTCTCCCAATTGTTTGCATGGATGTGCACAATGCTGTCTCAAGTCTGGATCTGGATTTTAAATGTTATGATATGATTAAAAAAAAACTACTGAAAGCAACAAATCATTCACAAATATTGCTTGTGGTGGAGCACATGCATAGCGGTCTAAGAAAATGTATTAAACATTTCTTGTGAGCATATTAATAAACTGAATGTGGATGGCCTCCTGCTAATAACAGCTGTTAGTGCATGCCGAGTATGGGAATAGCAGTAAAAGTAGTATTTTTTTCTCCTTGGAGAAAATTCATAGCTTTTTGTTACACACAAATACTGAAATTAAAAGAAAAAGAAAATCATAGAAAACTCCACCTTTCAATTCGAATTAAGTTTACACTGTTGAAAGTTGCATGCAATTCACAATGAGCCTGATTCAGACTTAAGAAGGTGCTTAAAATAATATAGGAGAGACACTTCTGGGCTAAACCATGTGATTGCAGGGGAGTAATATTTCATCTGTTACAAGCAGTTTTAAGAGTTGAGGTGATGTTTCCTATCCTAAGTCTAAATAACAGTGTGATAGTAAAGCTGGTCAGTATCTGTGTGAAGTAAGAAATTCAAAGATATATCTCTGCATGCAAATAATACAATTTACTTGACTCCCCCTGCAATCAGCATGGTTTAGCCCAGGAGTGACTTTCCTCTCTTATTTTAAGCACCTTCTTAAGTCTGAATCAGGCCCAATGTTCCCCTAGTGTTCAAAGCAAACTGAACATATATTTGCCTGCAGGATTTTCATATGTCATTATTGGGTCTCTATAAAAGCCTCTTGCCTCAGTTCACAGGGTGTGAGAGAGCGGTTGCAGTCTCCGGTCCAATGGCCCACTTTGCGAAATAGAGACAGCCAAAGGTTACTTTTTGGCTGTCTCTATTTCGAGTAGGGGGCCATTTTAGTATTCTTTTTTATGAATGGGTTAGTGTGCCGATCGGCATACTCACCCATTCATTTTCGCAGACCCGCCGGATGACAGCTACGGAGAGGTGAGTAACCCTCTCTGGGGCATTTTAGTATTAGGGGGGTTAGGGTTAGGCACTTAGGAAGGGAGGGTGAGGGTTAGGACCATAGAAGGTTAGGGTCAGGTTGCGGGGAGGTTGGGTCTTAGGGTTAGGCTATAGAGAAGGGAGTATTAGGGTCAGTCTAGGGAGAAGGGAGGGTTAGGGACAGGCTGCGGGGAAGGGAGGGTTAGGGTCAGACTATGGGGAAGGGTGGGTTATGGTTAGGGTAATGGAAGGGGAGAGTAAGGGTTAGAATTAGGGGAAGGGTTGGGGTTAGTTTAGCCACTCACCTTTCGGAGCATAGGCAATAAATATCCCAGCCAGTTCGTAACTGGCTGGGAGAGAACGGCCCTATCGTCCCGTTCGTTGCGGGGACTCACACCCGTGAGAGAGAGGGCAGTGCCTCCGAGAGGGGGGGGAGGGGGTACTAATTACCCGGGTCCGGACCTGACGAGGGGCCCGGGAATGTGCAGCACTGGTGGCCATTTAACAAAAAATAATAATTTCCTTCCCTTATTTAATTTATTTA